>JAMKCH010064712.1:0-15011 GCA_023653785.1 Ophioderma brevispina
CATTTCCTAGTTTTGGCCGGTTTAAACCAGTTTCTGCCGGTTTAAACCAGGTTTAAACCATTTCTGGCAAAAACCAGTTTTGCCGGCAAAAAGCCAACCCTGATTTTATTATAAAATCGTTCTGTTTACCCGTAAGAGCGCTGATTTTTCAAATGTGTCGGTGTCTCTTTAACTAAATTATACACATATTTAAACGGGTTTAAAGGTTATACTGCAAAATATTTGATAGTTAAGTAAATATCGTTAATATCATCGTTATTTACATTATTTGTTTTGATCCTAAACAAAAAATTATCGACAAGGATGGGATTCGAACACACGCGTGCAGAGCACAATGGATTAGCAGTCCATCGCCTTAACCACTCGGCCACCTCGTCTGTTGTGTACGATGACCTCCCATGCACTATATCGCGTGTAATGGTATTGATGATGTAACTCTCGCCAATCTTCTGGTACTACACTGTACATGTACAGTAACCCGGGGAAGGTCGCACTTGTTTGCGTTAAATTTGACTGTTATGAGATACTGAACCGCTACGCGGTTTGCATTCAGTATCACCATGGGAAGTGTTTAAAGGGATTTATTGGTTGAATCTATCGGCACATATAAAATGAAATATCCCTAAATATGACGTACCAGATGGTTTTCATGGTCATTGGAGTATTCTTTGCGTGAAACCCCATTTTCATGCTTAACTTTCGAAGCAGTAGACGATTTAACGAGGCCGCCATGTTTATTATTTACGCTATCGTTTTGCCACAAGCCATGTTTAGTCTTTCACACCAATTGAAAGGTGATCGGTGGTTAGTCAAGTTCTGGCCTGTATGAAAGACTATCGCGTTTACTTTTAACATTGAAATTAAAAACACAGCTTTAATTTAACGTTTTCCTCTAAAATATATAAATGTATCAAAAATGGCATACATTTGTGCCTAATTTTTATAAAATGAGCCTGCGATTCTTGAGAAATATAGTTTTTAAAATAAAATTAGGAAACTCTTCATCATACAAAGAAGCGCTACTCGGTATATTGAAAAGTACCTAGATTGCTGAACCGCGCATTAGTGGGTTTCGAACACTGATCTCTATACAATGGATTGGAAACCTGGGCTTCGTAATTGAGGCACTGACGGCCATATTGGTCATCCAAAAAGAGCCCAAGCAGGTGGTTAAGAGCCGGTCATTTATACAAAATTTGTTCCCATTGAAATGTGGATAAGCGACATTATACAAACACTACATGGTTAGAGGGAAATAGGGCACACTATTTTCCCGAGGTACTGGCTACGGGCCTATCACCCCGGGTTCGGGGTGATAGGCCCGTAGTCAGTACCAAGGGAAAATAGTGTGCCCTATTTCCCGATATAAACCATGTAGTATTTGTTTTATTACACCTCACTGTGACTCTGGGGACGAGGTTGTAGGGAAATAGTCCGATCTATTTCCCTTGTGAAATAGCATGCGTAATAGGAATCGGCCAATGAAATAGCATGATTTTTTCATGAATATCCATGAGGTGTAATAAAACAGACTACAGAATCAAGCCAATTCAGTGAGCTCATTGTATTTGCGCGTATGGGATGGCATGTCTCTAAAACGTGCACCGGGATACAACTTCTGTTAAACAGGTGTCTCTGTAATGCTATTGTGTTCGGTAGACCAAGATGTCCACCCGTTGCTCCATTCATCTAATATACAATTACTGTTGTGTAGCCAATCCATTGTATAGAGCCACCACTGGCGAGTGCCAAATTGTGTAAAGCGTTTTTCTATGGAGTGTGAACTGCGCACTATGATGAAATTGCGATTTATTCCGTATTGAAGTACGTGTTTACACAATTTGGCACTCGACGACCCTCGAGATCAGTGGTTACAGTGCGACTGCGATAAAACTATAAATATTACGCGACCCCTTTTAAAATGTCCACGTTTTCATGGATTGTTAGTGTTTAGGACAACTAAAACCTTTGTTAATCACAAAATGATATCTAAAACAACCCTCTTTACATTTTCTCAAATCACTGAGGTTTTAAAAAGTGTATTTTTTTTGCAATAAAAATTTCTAAACGAACTTCGCTCCTATCCTTTGTGTGCTCAAAGAAGTTCACAAGGATGAGGCTTGTGGCAAACTTGCTGAAGTCACGTGATATATTTTTGTTGGCTTCTGTTTCGGTATTGCATGCGGCGTTGTAAATATACCACAGGGAATAAACATGGTAGCTTCCATGATTGCTGTACAGTTGTGTACAGTTGTCGGAATAAATCTGGATTTTTCGCAAGGAATACTCCAATGGCCATGAAAACCATCTGGTACGTTTTATTTAGGGATATTTCAGTATATATGTGCCGATAGATTCATACCAATAAATCACTTTAATCGTTTCTTACAAAAAATAGAGGGTTAAAGTGACAGGAGGAGATTTTTTTGAGGATACAAATTTCTCTCCAATTGCACTTGATCGGATGTAGACCACCTACCAAGAATGTTTCGAAGGTTTATTGGACAAACAAGCACGAAAGAAAACCGCAAACCTTGTTTTGAACTTGCCTGACTATCGTAATTGTCCCCATTGAATACCGTGCTTTGACTTTCGGTCGTGCACGACAGAAAGTACTAAATCATCATCTTATTACATAAAGACGGCGTATTCGGCTTACTCACTTCAGGTGTGGTCTAATACATTGGAAAGCATTCCAAATATGCAAAAAACCCGGGTTCGAAAAAAATTGGGGCGCTTCTTTCTGGAAATCTCCTCATGTCTCTTTAAATAAAAACCAGTTATTATCGGTCGCGTAGCGACAGTATAATACTTTTACTCGGGCCGTTTTTGGGTCGTTTTTTGTTCGCGGATCTCCGCAAATGTAGGGCAATTTCGGCCGGTGAAAATGGTACGTACAAATTAGGCCTACTGTCATGCTGGTGTTTGACCCCTGAAAATTTTCGGTTAAATTTTTTTTAGTTTAAAGTTTTTTGGTTTAAAAAACTTTTTTTGGTGTAAAATTTATTTGTTTTTATTTAAAGGGAAAGTTTGGGTTTGTTTACTAGATTTTGAAGTATGTACGAGATCAACTATCGCTGTTTTAAAGATGTACCAGAAAACTGCGCTTTCTAGAGGGCGATTTTTTTTAAATCGCATATATTTGTAGTGAAAATAAATATTGCTGCCAAAAAAGGAAATTAGTGGACGGTTTGAGCGATTTGTAAACGTAGGGTAAACCGTAAGTGGGGTACGTACACGGTGGAAAGAGCCACGCGTCACCAAGGAACAAGGGCAGGAATTACACGATTCTTGTAACTAGGCGGTATCTGACGCTTACGTTTCAGGGGGGGTACGGTTACATGGAAGAGGCTTTTTGATGAAATTAACCAATATCATTGTTGCAGAGAGAAGGTCAACTCATTTAATGTTGTTAGTTGCAACTTTTCCCCCAATGATTGTATTCGTATTTTTTAGCTGAAATATTTTTGTAGATTGATAGAATACTGTATTTAAGTACCTCTTCTCTGGACGATCGGCCAGAACGGGAACGTGTTTACATTTGAAAAATACCCAGAGCATTGCCCCCGGTAACACGTGGCGAAAAAACGATACAGAACTAATTTGCGATGGACAGTCCGCGTAAGTATCATAGTCTCGGCAGGTTATCATAGTTCGGCTCCATAGACGACCAACGGAAAAAGCGTGCAAAAATGTGCGTTGAAGAGTCAATGAATCGCTGGCCCTATCTTCACCATTGTTCCCGGAACTGTGAGCCCGGAGGAACCATATCGCATTGCCACACACGGACTTCCCCAAATGGCTCTATCGATTGAGTTGTTTAAACGGGACCCGCCAGTCTGGGTTCTTCGAAAGAATTCCCCTTTGGGGGCTGATTTTTTTTTTTAATTGTTGTTAACGATTTTTTTGACACGGTACGAAATTAAAAACTCTCTCAATATCCCAAACTCGTATCCTGCCATAATCTTTTCTGGTGTTATGTTAAATATTGTTTAATTGTATTTTTAGAAAGTTTATTGTTTGGGATGAGATGTTTTTCGCATATGGCCATCACAAAAAGTCCGTCACATATAGGGCTAAAGCATAACAAAAGATATAATCAAATAAATATGAATAAACTAACGGTAAATGAATGACATAAGAAAAAAGGCAGTAAAAATACCCACATAAAAATAAAGAAAACGAAAAACATAATAATAAAACAATAGTAATAAAACAAACTTATACATTAAAATACAGAAAAAAGAAAAAAACACTGAAAAAAAATCGTATACATAAATCCAAGCGACAAAAGGACTTATCTTCGATTTGGAGATAGCATCAGGTGGAAAAAAGGGCTTTGATTTCTACCAACCAGGGCCAGGAATAATACATTTGCCCAATTCATAGCTAAAATTGATATTGGGTTGTGTAGTTCATGAAAATTACGTGAGCAAAAATAAAAGTGAGGCAATTTGCATAAAAACCAAACATTTTCTAAATGCCGCCATTTTAAAGTTAATATCACCTACTATGGTGAATTAGTGTCGGAATGTAAGTTGTCTGGGTCAGAGGTTTTATTTATTCATTTCAATCTTTATTCACATACAATATAACAACAAATAGATCAAAAGGTGATACAAGTCCAGACTAGAGTACGACATCAGAAAAAAATTGTCAGGGGCCATATCTCTGGCAGGAGTAAGATGACAAATACAAAATACACAATATACAAAATATGATATAAAAAAAACATAAAAAGTTTAAGATATATATTTACAAATAAAAACCTGTTTAAGAAATGACAGTCTTGGTCGTATTTTTGAGTAAAAAAAATGCATAGAAAGCAGTATTGCACGTTTACTGAGATTGGTTTGGAGCTTCTTGCAATGCTTTTGTGCAGGTTTATTCCAGCGAAACAGAGGTGAAAATATTTGGATATTGCACTTTTATCATCAGAAATTAAGCCTCTGTACCAATTCAATACAGACTTAATTTGCCATCATAATCTTTCTTGTAGGTCCAAGATCTTCAAAATGAGCATTTGTAACTTAGCGGTCGGGAAGCATTGCGGACTATTTTGTTCGAACGGGATGGTAAGTTCGATGACAATGACCTTTTTAGACTTGCGGTTAATGAGGACCAGGTCCGGTCTTTGTTGAGTGTCAGAAATCCGGAGGGACAGGTGTGCCCGCAACTTGTTTTTGTAACGGTAAGATCACAGAAAAGGTCCACGGAGGATCAGCAATTTCGCGAAGAGTGTCATGGACGATACGTAGAACAGAGTCATGACGCAATGTGTACCTGCCTTGCTGTAGCATGACTGCTGATTTAATACAGATGAAGTGTTTTCCTTTTTAAACATAGACTACAGTTGTTGTCATCTTCTTCCCCAACCGCTAAGATTATTTTTTTGTTGGTAGGGTGGTCAAGAAAAGAGTTGAGCAACGAATTTCTTCATACACCTTGGCATGTTAAAATAAAAGATTTTCCAGATTAATCGCCTTTTCAAAGATGGATACACGTACATGTCACCCTGGACAACAAGATCTTTAGTGGATTGATCCATTTTCGTTTGATTTCATCTTTTGAATAGATTTGATTCTCCCAGCTTTTAATCATTTTCAGAAGACAGGTTGTACTTTCATTGCAAACTTTAAATTTACTTTCTGCGTAACAAGTAACAGAAAACTTCCTGTACCATGCATATGCTCTGGCAAAGACTTGGAGATCTAACACATTATTAACTTATACAATTGCCAGAATGGCTGATTCATGGAAATTTATATACACGCTGTTTTTAAAGATGGCCGACATTTTATCAAGAAAAAGCCGTATATTCTTTTAATAGAACCTATTAAGAGATTGGTGTCAAAAATGAGTTTTTCTGTCCTTCTCTGGGTCCAAGCAGTTCAATAAACTATTCTCAAAACTGTATAATTAGATATAAATGTGCATGTTATTTCATTGTCACGTTTTTTCCAAGATAGAGCCAAATTTTAAATACAAGTACCAAAGAGTGGTTACTTACTACGCATATCATCTTAATGGGGCAAAGTGATAATATATAGTAACCCAGATGCTTATAATTAATACTCCACAGAATCTCGGTAACTCCTCCGAGAATTCTTCCTAAATGCGCTTTATGGCCCCTATGGACGAAAACCCCAAAATATTGACACTAATAGGTGTGCACGTGACCATTATCATTTTAATTGTTCGAAATTCGGGGCCATTTTACCTTGACTATCGAAACAACAAATATCGTTTCTATTAAAGTAATACTGGTCTAAATATCAAAATTCCCATGCAATTCCAAATATGTTTTGGGTGAAACATATAGAGTAGCAGGTTCACATTTTTGGTGTCCACATTGGTAGTCCTGATGAACAGTACTCACGGACTCATCTGACTGTTTTTTGAAGAATATGGCTGTTTGAAATCCTTGACCTAAAAACATCCACTTTGTCACCAAAATCGTCCATCCTAGTGCTGTATAGCATGAGGTCACAGGATTTTGCCTTTATATGTTGAACCATCTGGAAAATCGTGACTATGAAAACGTTTCCATTCTTTATATTCATCTGACAGTTTTGTAATAGTTTTATATTTGACGACTTGACCCAGAAATCTTTAATTTGACACCACAATTCATCTTCATAGGCTATATAATAAGAAAGGTAAGGTTTGCGTCCAATAAAATGTCAGCCATCTTGGAAATATCCGGCACAATTCAACATTTTATAAGTTGTGAAATAGTTGTAAATTGATACCCGTCTTGACCCATAAAACATTTTTACAAAACACACCAAAATTGTCTTCTTATAGGTGTTTTTGGCTTGAAGATTGCTTTCCTTTTTTTGAAAATGGCGTCGTATGCAACTTGCCACCCACTTTTAATTTGTCATCACACCCGTTTCATGAACTCTCCACATCCCTACGGTCAATTTTTAGCTATATGACCATGTTTTTATTCCGGCCCCTGTGTAAATAACCTGAGTGTCCCCCATGAGAGAGTTTCCTCCACTGTGTAAAATTTTCCGGAAATTTACGGAAATTTCTGGCAGCAGAATTTCATCAGTGGTCGCATGCTTTTGTAGGGTAACTTTACGGAATTCTGTCAATTAAAGGACTGTTGACAGTACGTTCACAGAAATTTTCTCATATTGTGGAAAAATGTGTATTTTAACGAAGTTCCGTAATTTAAAAATTACGGAACGAAAACAAAGTCCGGATTTTGCTTCCCGGACATTTTTGAATATTTTCCGTAAATTAACATTTTTTAAATGTTTTTTGCTTTTTTTATTTTTTATATAATGGTTTTTTTTTTTTTTTTTTTTTAATTTACGGAAAATCTGTTTTTCTCCTTCTTATTTACTGAAATTTCTAAAACAGGTCGCTACCACAGCAACATGTACGTAATAAACCGTGACCTTGCATACGAGCCATGTGGTACAGTGCAAAAACAATGATGCATACAGCACCAATGGAAACACAATAGACATATGGGTGTAGGACACTCATTCACACGGACGCTGTAATTCATGACAAACCGGTACCACTCTCCTAAACTGGTTGGTGCTGAAGCACTAAGAGGTTGAAATTGAAGGACCGATTCGTGTGCCTGGATTTAAAAGAAAATAGTGTCATGATTCTCTGAATATTTTTGGAAAATTTGGTAGTAGATGGAAGCTTAAGTAACGTATATTACATAATATCAAAATAAAGTTGAAAATTGTCCACATTTGTTGAGTATTTTGCCCTTTTAATTTCCCACCCAATAGCTACTCGAAAACGATTCGAAACCCAATCCACATCGCAGGCAAATGGTGCCGTCAAAGTGATGACATCCATAATTTACGTCGTTGTGCCCATATAATCGCAGTTGTTGCCACTTCAATAAAATTACAACACAACGAATGAAACAAAATATGTCTTCTGTAACTTTTTTTCTAATTTTAGTATTACTCTTCATTAACCATCAATATTACAGTGTCAGCCATAAACAATTCGAGTCAACACGATGTTTTTTTTTTTTTTAACTGTGATTTTTTAAATTGGGGCGCTTTTGAAAAAATTTCCCCCCCCCAAATGAAGCCGTGGCAAAAAATCCGCCCGTTTCTTCGTATGTCAAAAAAGCAAAATTAAATGCCTCTATTTTTGTTAATTTTACATCAAATTGTATATTGTTTCGGGAATCGTGATGATTACATATATTTCTGCAGTAAGTCAAATGAAGCTTGACAAAAATCTTGACATATTTCTTAAATCTCATTAGCATTTTTTCCCAGATATCGCTGTTCATTTTAATACTTTACACAAACTTGTAAGTATTAAAGCCTTCAAATCAAAATCAAAAATCTAAAAAATCAAAAAAACTATTTATTTTCTTTTCAGCAATTTCAACTGACTTCGAATGACCGATATGAAAAGTGTAACAATAGATTTGGTCAAAATACATTTTGTTGCATTTCGCGTTCCCCCGTTGTTACCATCTTTGAAATCTGTTTGAATAGGATTTAGCAGTAGATTATGTCTAAACTAGCATGATAAAGTATATTGTCCTTTTTCAAACAAATAATGATACATATTTTGATGCCATAGTTGGGCTAAAAACCGCCACAAATAAGGCATTGGAAACGAACAGCTCCGATTGATTTTCTCGTTTCAAAAGTTACAGTATTTTCTTCCAAATCCATCAAAATTAAAGGATGACTCAGAGATTTCCAGGGGGAGGGCGCCCTCAATTTTCGAACAAATTGTTTTTTTGCATATACACAATGCTTTCCATATAAAATCATTGTGTTGAAATAACTAAGCTCAAATTTTTGTTACACAGCATATGGCACTGTTCTACTGTACATAAATGTGTACTGCATGAAACGAAAAATCGATTCATATATAACCATGGGAAATTGAAGCATTTTAAGTGCAGTATATTTAAGTTCTACACACACTGGCCAAAAGTATTGCAACATTACCAGAAAACGAAATTCATAATCACAAATTGATTTCAAATTATCCATGGAGTCTTGACCACACATCACGTATGAATGTCAAAGTTGTGTTTTAATACAGGTGTCATACCCCAGGATCAAGAGGGCGAAAAAACGTTTGATTTGCTGGTCATGTTCCCTAAATATGGCGGATTAAAGAAACTGCGAACGATAACTTACCGATTGCACTCCAGAAGGAATACAGGCACAGAAACAAAGAAATGGCTTCAAAATAGCCGCTTAATGATTTGTATGGGTTCGTTAGGGTTTACTTAAATGTTTACCAGAGAAAATCGGAATCGTTGTTTGGACCGGAAAAGAGATAAGGTCAATGGAAGACAGTGGTCTTTGAAACATTCGGGAAATTCTGAGACATCCGAAATGCAATCCGAATGATAAATCACGTGGTTTACGTAAATCATGCCTAATTACACGTTTCACATTGCATGACAAACATAACAATATCAACAATGCGATTAAAAAGTTGTTTTCAAGTTATCACGTGACATTTTCCTTGCCATTAAATTTCCAGAGTCCAACAGTGATCGACGTGCTCCCATTCTTTATTGACGTTATCTCATTTCCGGTCCATACAACCACTTCGATTTTCGCCCTAAAACATTTACAGTGAGTAGACCCTAACAAACCCGTACAGTTCATTTAGCGACTATTTTGCAGCCATTTTGACGTTCCTGTGCCCGTATTCTTTCTGGAGTACAATCGGCAAGTTATCATTAGCCAACTCCTTTAACCCGCCATATTTATGGAACATGACAATCAATTTAAACGTTTTTCGCGCTATTTGATTCTGGGAAACAGCACCTGTTTAAGAATCATAACTTTGAAAATAATTACGTTATGTGTAGTCTAGAACTCCTTGTACAATTTTAAACCATTTTTCAAAGTAAATTGTTTTTTTTTTTCTGCATGTTGCAATACTTTTGGACAGTGTGTGTAGTTGACTATTTTAATAATTACAAAAAATATTTGCGTGATTTACCTTCCACTTTCATGATGGATGAGATTAGTGTTTCAAAAGCCGATGAATTGATTACTGAAGTAAGTACTGCTCAAGGTAATCAAAGTGAGGTTGACCATGTGTATAGTAAGTTTGAAAGTATGATTAAGTCTGCAGTTGAAAAAGACTTTAGAAAAAGAAATATAAAAAGAGTGAATTTGGTAAGAAGGGTACGAAGCATTCTCCTAAACCATGGTGGAACCAAACGTTGCAAACATCATGGGACAATGTGTGTTGTAAACAAACAAATTTTGGTTGAAAAATAAAATTCCTAAAATGCGTAGTACGCTTTTTATGCATTATAAATCGGCGCATAAAGAATTTGATAAAGCTGTAAGGAAAGCTAAACGCCAATTTCAGTATAGTAAGATAAAAAAATATTGATGATTTGTTGAGCAGTGACCAGGCAACGTTCTGGAAAGAGATTGGTAAAATTGGTATAGACAGCTGTAAACAAAATAATGCTATTCTGATGGAGGTGATCACAGATACTGGTGAAATAACAAATAATCAACTAATTGGGGGAAATAAGTTTGAGTCACTTTTCAAAACAGACGCCAAGAATTTTGATGATGCGTTTTTGTCTGATATAAAGACGAAGTTAATACCTCTTGAATCAAATTTGACTGATAAAGATCATGTAGCAGCTAATCTCAATAAACCGCTTGAGTTTGACGAAGTAGTTGATGCAATTGGCAGAGCAAAGTTAAAGAAAGCTGCTGGTGTTGACGGCATTTTTACAGAACTCCTTAAAAATAACACACCAGCAACTGTTCTTCATGCTCTTTTCAGTTATTATTTTACACACGGTACTTGCCCATCCAAGTGGAGACTTGGCTTAATATAAACCCAATCCCTAAATCTGGTGATAATGACCCAAGAGATCCCATGAGCTATAGAGGAATTAAACTAATATCAGTTGTGTGTAAAATATATTGTGATGTCATCCGTAAACGTCTCACTGATTTACTTAATAACATAATAAATGAAGAGCAGAAGGGGTTTAGGAAACACCGTGGTTGTATTGACCATCTGTATACCTTCTTGTCTATAGTACAGAATAGAATGAAAAAAAAAAAAAAAAAAAACGTGTGAATTCCTTGGTTTGCACGTGTAATTTGACAGTATTAAATGTTCACCTGGCTTCATAGCTCATGTTGAGATAGGGGGCCTAAATCTTGACAGCTCTTGACATAACATATTTAAGGCATATAAAGGCAAATAAACGAGGCTTGGAGAAAATGTATACAGTAATGTCTCTTTAAGTTTTGCGTCATGTGAAGAGTGATCAACCCGTTTAGTGACCGCTCCCATTCAAATCAGCTAGCGGTTGCCCGCGCGAAGCGCGGGCAACCGCTAGTATGAATAACAATTGCAATTATAGGGCGGCAGATAGATCGTTCAAACGTCAAGTGGGTCGTTGTGGTTCCTTCTTATCTCTTTCTTCCATGGTCCATCCAAGTGGAGACTTGGCTTAATATAAACCCAATCCCTAAATCTGGTGATAATGACCCAAGAGATCCCACATCATGAGATATAGAGGAATTAAACTAATATCAGTTGTGTGTAAAATATATTGTGATGTCATCCGTAAACGTCTCACTGATTTACTTAATAACATAATAAATGAAGAGCAGAAGGGGTTTAGGAAACACCGTGGTTGTATGACCATCGGTTATACCTTCTTGTCTATCGTACAGAATAGAATGCTGCTGGTAAGAAGGAACGTTGTGTTTGAATGATGCCAAAAAGCATTTCGACCCGTGTTTAATCGTGATTGTCTTTGGTATAAGTAAGAGTATGGTATCCCTGGGAATTTTTAACTCCAGATTGCATCAAGTCTATAGACAATGTAAAGGGCTGTTAGAATCAATGGTTCATCAACAAGTTGGTTTGATATTGAAATAGGTTGTAAAGTAGGGTTGCTTATTATCTCCCATACTTTTTAATTTATTCATCAATTGTATTGTGAATGAATTAAAACAATGAATTGTGGTGTTCCAATACTTGACTCAAAAATTGATATACTATGCCGATGACATTTTACTTATTGCTGAAGACGAAAATTCTCTCCAAAAAAATGTTAGATTGTGTATCTAGCTGGACTAAAAGGTGGCGTATTAGTTTAAATGAGTCTAAGACGCAAGTTGTGCACTTTCGTACCAAAAGTCGCCAAAAAACTAACGTGCAATTTAAATGTTGTGATTCTGCCATTGATACAGTTGGTGGTTATAAGTATCTGGGGATTTGGTTTGACGAATTCCTTGATTTTCAAGTTCCTACTCAAAATCTTGCTGCTTCTGCATCTCGAGCACTAGGTGTGATTATTAGTATTAGTTAAAGCATGGGGTGGTATAAATTTTAATTCTTTCACCAAGCTTTTTGATTCTTCTGTTGGCCCGATCCTGGATTACGGTAGTGGGGTTTGGGTGTTAATGAATATTCCTCGATTAATTCTGTTTTATCGTGTTTGCCGCTTTTTTCTTGGCGTTGGAAATACACCCCTAATGATGCTGTGCTTAGTGATATGGGCTGGGATTCTCCATTGGTGCACCAGATGCAGTCCGTGGCTAGATTATAGAGGCGTCTTTCAAAACTTGATGATAGTCGTTATCCTAAAATGGTTTTTCTATGGTCGAAACACTTTGACATTAAAAATTGGTGTTATAAAGTAAAAACGTGATTTGCTAAGTTTGATTGTGAATCGATTATGACCCTTGCTGAACAAGTTGGTACTCGTAATCTGGTAAATCAAGTGTATAATGGTGCCAAATCGTTTTCAGAAAATCGTTGGAAAGAGGCTATTTTAATGATAAGAGAACAAAGCCAAATGCTCGTAATAAATTACGTACTTACCGTACTTTTAAATCTTCATATGGTACTGCCCAATATGTATGTACCTTTATGAAGAAATGTAATAGGTGTGAGTTAGCTCTTTTTAGGGCTGGTTGCGCTCCAATCGCCATTGAAACTGGACGTTACAATAACACTCCAGTGAATAATAGAACGTGCAATTTATGTAATATGAAGAGCTGTGTGCTCTGCCTATACGGTGTTTATTTACGCGTATTTTAACACTTCATTTGTGGCGATTGACTGAGTATTGTTGGAATTATACCCACTTGACCGAACCCACCCCAGGATTTTAAAAAATACAGAGAAAAGGAGAATTAGTCATGCAGAGAAGAAGGGAATTGCGCTGATTTCCATCTGTAAACAGTATGATTGTCAAATGATAGAGATATATATTTTACACATAAAAATAATATACACTCTAAATTTCAGGGATTTAAAAGTTAAACCTAAGTATTGTATTTAGGGACCAATCAATGTTAGGATTTAAAATTAATCTCTATTGCATTAACATTAAATCATATTAGATTTGAATTCAAATCTATTATGGTTGAATCTAAGGCAAATAAGATTAAATATTAAATCTATTTTGAGTGGTACCTAACTACAATCCTAAAGCATTAACTTTTAAATCCCTGAAATTTAGAGTACCCCAAAACAGATAAGAACATTAATAAGAGGCTAAAGACATCCAGGTAATCTGTAGGCTAACTTTAACATGTTTAAGTTTGCCTTAACTTTAATCAACAAATGTGTCTATTACATGAATATCATAGACTCGTACTCATTAAACGCCATTTCCGTCGTCTGCTGAATAAATGTCGCCGGAGTCATTTTATTATAAAAGTCGTTCTGTTTACCCTTAAGAGCGCTGATTTTTCAAATGTGTCAGTGTGTATATAACTAAATTATACACTACACATATTTAAACGGGTTTAAAATTAAACTGCAAAATATTTGATAGTTAAATATTATTATATCATTATTATTAACATTATTTGTTTTGATCCTAAACAAAAATTATCGACGAGGATGGGATTCGAACCCACGCGTGCAGAGCACAATGGATTAGCAGTCCATCGCCTTAACCACTCGGCCACCTCGTCTGCTATATTCTTTTGCCTCCCATGCACTATATCACGTGTATGGTATTGATGATGTAACTCTCGCCAATCTTCTGGTACTACACTGTACAGTGACTCAGGGAAGGTCGATCTTGTTTGCGTTAAATTTGACTGTTATGAGATTACTGAACCGTTATACTACGCAGTTTGCATTCAGTATCACCATGGAAAGTGCTTAATCGTTTCTTACAAAAAATACAGGGTTAAATAAAAAAAAACAGGAACATCTGGTATGTGAAATCTCTTCTTGTACCTTTGTCAAATCATTCTTAAATGATGTTGCTTTATATGTTAAATAAAAGTGTTTGTTATTTCAACGAAATTATTGCCATTACATGGCAGACGAGGTGGCCGAGTGGTTAAGGCGATGGACTGCTAATCCATTGTGCTCTGCACGCGTGGGTTCGAATCCCATCCTCGTCGTTATTTTTGAAATTATGAACAATAGTAATAACAACTTATACAGGGAAAAACACTGAAAAAAAAACACGTCTACAGTAAATCCAAGCGACCAAGACTATTTTCGCTTTTAGAGAGGTTGAAATTGAGGAGCTAGCGTGTGCTGGATTTAAAATCTTATTTAGACATTTATTCCCAGATTAAGCGCTTGTTCATTTTAATCCTTTTCACAAGTGACAAAATTGTTCAATGTCTCTCTACCAGCCAAAGCGCAGGTCACACAAATACTGCTTATTTTCTTTTCAGCAACTCAACTGACTTCGAATGACCGCTATGAAGAAGGTGTAAAATAAATTTGGTCAAGGTTTTGTTGCATTTCGCGTTGTTACCATCTTTGAAATTGTTTGAATTAGGAGTAATCAGACAGATATGTCTAAACTAGCATGCTAAAGTAGGCGATGGCTGATATTAAATGTAAATTGTCATTTTCAAACAAATCAAATGATACAGATTTTAGATGCAAAGTCGGGCTAAAAACCTGCCGCAATTGGAAACGAACAACTCTGGTTTTCTCAGTTTTCAAAAGTTACAGTATTTTCTTTCATAATCCATCAAAAGTAAATTACAGGAACATACGAAACG
>JAMKCH010064714.1:0-126729 GCA_023653785.1 Ophioderma brevispina
CCATGATCTGCATATTTTCGATTTTCTATGCTGAAGAAATGAAGGAATTTGGTGAAGAAATGAGGTAGATATGAAATATTTTCTCGGCTGATCCATTTGTACCCCATTCCAATGGGATTCACACAGTTAAGCTGGATTTCAGTTCCATTATTTTGTCTGAATGTGGTGACAAATCTTTCTGGATCAGCAGTGATAACTTTCATATCTACCTCATTTCTCCACCATATTACGTCATTTTTTCAGCATAGAAAGTCGAAAATATGCAGATCATGACAACATCAAGTGCGTCACAGTTGAGTAAACAGGTCAGGGTCAAATTTTGTGTTTTTTCATGCAAATTTTTTTTTATTCACTATGACACTGTTTATTGGGTATTTATATAGGGTGCTAATTTCCCAAATTGCCGTACGTGTTGGCACACAGTGATACCAAAGAAATCAGACCTTCCCCCTGTGGCAGCAAAAATGTATAAATTGTATTCAAACGATTTAACCAACTTTCTGAAAATAGTGCTTGTGTACTGTTAGTAGCAGCGTTTCTGGTGTTTGTCTGCAAACGCTAACTTATTTTGACCTATTTCACAACGGATAAACCATTCAATATCTAACAGTAAGAGATTAGACTGTTTGCTAATAAACGGATAAACTGATTGTTTAACAAGAAGTGTTAATTTACATGCATTTTAAGTGTTTGAATACAACGCTTTCGTATTATAACCAATTTCACAACGGATAACCCATTTAATATCTTACAGTAAGAGGCAAAACTGTTAGTTACCAAACGGAAAAAGTGATTGTTTCTAAAAAGTGCCAAGTTATCTGCGTTTTAAGTGTTTGAATACAAACCCTAATGTATTTGTGACCGATTTCGCAACGGATAACCCATTTAATATCTAACAGTAAGAGGCAGAACTGTTAGTCAAGAAACGGTTAAACTGATTGTTTAACATAAGTGCTAATTTACAGGGGTTTTAAGTGTATAAATACAAACGCTAACGTGTTGTGACTGATTTCGCAACGGATAACCCATTTAATATCTAACAGCAGTAAGAGACAACAAACTGTTAGCTAACAACTTGAATGGTTAACTGGTTTTGCTAAAATGTTTTTTGTTTAAATTGTTAGAATTATGTATGTAAATACGTCATTTTTCGTTAATATCAACGGATTAAATGATATACAGTTGAACCTCATTAATACAACATCATTGGGCTAAAAATTTTGCTTGCATTATGAGGAGTTTGTATTAACAACTCTTTTAACACATGGTTCTTGGGAACATAAAATCAGGTTTTTGTTATATCAGAGCTTGTGTTAAAGGAGAACCCGTATAACAAATAATATTATACAACATACTCTGTAAAATAATTATTAACTACATATCAAGTGGTTTCATCGAAAAACAGAATTATATTTTTCATAACAATGAATTAAAACCACCTAGTCTGACCATGTGCTATTTAAAAAACGCGCTAGTGTATAACGTGTTATGCGATACGACCGGCACGTTTGAGTCATACACAGCATAGGAAATACACATTATACAGCAATCATCACTGTGAAGGTGTATGACGCGACTGTGCCGTCCGTAGCGCATACACGTATACAATCCCATACAGTAGCGCGAATTTCACATAGCGCATGTTCATACAAAAAACTGGTTTTTTATTTATTTTTTTATGCTTAGTAGATGTCCGTTTAGCCATGAAACTCCACTAGGTGTTAATATAATTTGTTTTATAGCGTATATTCGTATATTTTCTTCGTGCAGGTTTCTCCTTTAACGAGTTTCCGACTTACCTAACAATCTTCGGCCTCCCTGGTCTTCGCTTATTAATTCATTTATAACAAACGGATATGGTGAAACCATTAGTGCTAATGTTTCAGGACCCGGGTTCAGACCTGCGTTTGAACACGGAAAAAAAGATATATTTGTGTCCATGGATTTGAATGTTAAATAATACCGGCCTGCACAGGGTTATGACTGCATACCAGTGGCGTAACCATACATTCTCATTTTCATCCCCCCCCCCCGCTGTTACGCCACTGTCGCAGATAGACTTGTAATATTGGACACTGAGTACTGTGTCAGTGTTATCTGTAGGACTGTTGCCCTCGGCTGGGTGGCTCCACATTAGACTTCGGTCTTAACGCTACCAAAGAAATCCCACACATGGGTCCCCATTTTCTAAAAAAATAATCCCTTACGGGATCCTAGACGGCATAATATTCTGTAGAATATTAAAGGGGTACAATTTTTGGTGAGATGCCTAAGAAAGTGTTATGGCTTTAATATACAGACACACCTATACTTAAACCAATCTAAATCCCCGAATTCCCTCCCCCCCCCCCCACCCGGCGGGTTTTGTGATTCTCACGAGAGGCTAGGGAAACCAAGTGTAATCATAATAAAATAATAAAATCATATAAAACCGTCTGTGCCGCATATAAAACTTGCACATTTTCTTGGAATGAATAAAGGTCCATTTAATTATTTTCCTCCCATACAGTGACCAATATATACACTAGACTCAGCAAACATGGAGCTACAATATATTCAGCTACCACCGTCTGGTATGCGGTGGAACAAACACTTCAGATCCCTTTCCATCTGGAGAGTGCAGACCATTGGTATACTTGTCTCGCGGTTTGAAAAGACTCAGTGTTTACCACCTCTCTAGTTTAGACGAAGTCTTTTGTTTTTAATGACGTAAGCACAAATATTATCTCTCTTTTCGCAAATAACTAAATTGTGAGCTCTATAGTGCGTGTTCAATAACTTTGTCATGTTTTTCACGTCTTTTTTCGAAAAGGAAGAGAGTACAACAACGTCATGCCAGAATGTTTCTGGGCAATGCTTGACCTAACAACTTTTTAGGCAGACTAAAATCCGTACTTATATTGCTTCACTATCCTTTGTTATTCATTTAAAACCATTACGCGCTTTAAGAAGAAAACTAGGGCAACGACCATACAATAAATGTAAACTGGTTAGTTTTTCAACTTATTGTGAAAGAGGACGGGTATTTTGTTACTCAACCCTAATCGAGGAGGTCATAAAACCTGGCTAAAACAATGGCTCATTTTCCGCGGTAACCGGGTCCCATTGAATATCTTTCTTAATGGTTTGCTGAAATTCTAACATCTCCTTGGTCACTGTACTCTATGAACGAGAAATTGATGTACATTTTTAATCATTTTTTCGAAACTGTTTCACGTTTTATTTGGGGCACGCGGTTTCATGTTATGTTAATAATTTATCAATATTTTACACCGGGTTTTGTCTTATCCTTTGAAGGACTGCCGGAATTTGTTATCAGCTTGTTATATTTGGTCTACGCGGCCCATATCTATCCGTGAAGCAGAGATAATTTTTTACTTTTTTCACAGAATGTGAAATTACAGGGAATCCAGGGAAAAATCAGGGAATTTTGTTTTTTCTTTCTTGCACCCTGGAACCATGACATGCGCATTTAATTAGCGTTGTTCTTGGTTGGGAGTAACAAAACACCTAGACAACGCTTAATCATGCAGTTAGAAACACTGCTTAGCACACACACAGTTAGGGCTCCTGAGTTCACGAATAGTTTATCCGGTGTGAACGCGATTATTTCCGGGCGGAGGCCACAGTCCGGGGCACCATAGACGTCCGGACTAAAGCGTGAAGCTAATGTTGCGCGAAGAGTTAACTGAATCGATTGTTGCTCCTAGTGGTTCACCATTGTTCCCGGACTATGAAGGGGGCCGGACTAATTACGACTTTCCTACAACACCGGCTTTGTCTGATAATTGCACTATTGAACCAAAGGAGAATTTGTGAGTACCTTGTGATAATTACTACTGTTGACTTTGATTTGGTAATATTTGTTCTTAGGTGCGATTTCGAGGAGATTGTCTTCTGTTCATCTTTGGTTCGACGTGGTACTATGGTGCGCACTGTATTGGTTTCTAAATTACGGACGGGCCTGGTGCGATTTTTTGAAATTAGTATACTATAATACAGTGACCTCCTTGGATGCTTTCTCGACCATCATCCCTCCAGGGAAGGTGTGGATCAGAGAGACGAGAAATAATAGATCGTTCAAGATCAGACTGTTCATTCGGGAACCGCATATTTCATCTTAATTGTCGCTTAAATCCAATTGATTGGATCAAAGACCCCGGCGCTACTGTTGGAGAACATTACTTATCCTATCACCTGTCATTAAGATCCCAGAATATGTCAATTAAACCCTTTGTCAACTGGTATTTGCACAGACCCTATACAGCTTTGGTCGTGACCAGCTCTCGCTCGAAAGTTTTCTCTTCTACATCACTTACACATAACCTTTTGACCCACATTTTCAAAGCGATTTTGACACTTTGGACCCTTTGGACACAAACAGGTTATGATTGTGGTTTTGAAAATGCATTTATCTAATCATTCATCATAATTATTTCCAGGAACTACCGGATATGTTTAAATTAGGTAAAAAAAACAACTCCTTTATTTGACCCTCAAACCATTAAATCAAGGTTTAGCTTACCGAAAAAGGGTTGTTGGCTCTTTTTTCGTTAAAAAGCCAACTGTTTTCCCCTTCCTCACTTATTCCCACCGAATAAATAAATATTATTGGTCAGAACAAACATGGATTTCCTTACCAGCAGAGAAAATTTATACTGGAAAATGAATAAAACCCTGTTTTATAGTAGATTCAACCCACGTATCCCTCTAGATTTCAAGGTATGTCTTGAATGAGGGGCATGTCAGTGGGTGGGAAATTAAAATTCCACGCTAAATCTCTAGACCAGCAGTTTAACATCCTATGTTCCTTCTTTTGTTGCTTGCGAATCCATTACTGCGAATCATTATGGCCCATCGTATTAAAACTCTAACATGAAGAAAGAAAAGAAGGCACCACAATGATGACCCACTTGACGTTTTTAACTATCATCTGCCGCCCTATATTGCATTTGTTATTCATATTCTCTCTAAAGAGTGGCCCGTCCGAGGATAATCCTATTCAGACTTTCTGCTCGAGAAAATTCTCAGTTCGTGGTTGTTTCCTTTCTTCTTTCCTTCAATTGCGAAAAGATTCCAGGTCGAATCGGTAATCAGCGAATACGCACATATTGCCGCATCCATAGAAAACACCGATCAAACACGCCGGCCCCGCCCCGTGTGAGGGGGTGGGGCTTGGATTTTGTGGCTCGTAAACCCATGCTTAAAAAGCTGGACAATATACCTGCTCAAGTGGTATCAAATTCAAATTAATAATCAAGTTCTAGTCCCCTTTGGTTTAACAAATCTCCAGGTGATTGTGAACTGGTTCAATGATATAAAATATGAAAATTAACATAAACATGTCAGCGAGTAACCCCTAAGTGTGTATTTTTTTCTTGCATGTTACAAGTGTATTTTTCTTGTTGTTGGCTATTTTACAAATGTGTATCTTCTTTTTGTATGAGAACAGGCCCCGCAAGGGGTATAATCCACTGCAAATTACCATTACATCAATCTCTTCAATACTTTTTATTTGTTCATCATAGAATCGTCCACAGCAAAACAAATATGATATAATTATGTAAATAATGCATTACAGTGAAAAATTAACTTGTTACAATATTAATTAATAAATATTTTGCTACAATAAAAAATGTTATACTATATATAATGTAATTTCAAAAGAGATTATATAAACTGTGGGATACTACTAGTGGAAAATAATTTAAATTTTAACAAGCACAGTAAGGATGTCACCTGCTGTACCGTAGGGGTGTATAAGATTTTCACGAAACTAGAAAGATTTCAACCAAAGCTGGTCCACTTAGGTATCTTTTAACTGAAATGGGTCCCATTAGGCGTCACTTTCAGAACCCCTTTAACGAGCATGGTGCCACAACGAAACCAATACGTCCCCCCCCCCCGTCACCACTTTTTTTCAAATTTAGTCCACTCTCATCTTATTTTTTTCACAACTGGGCAGCTCTTGGGCTAAAGCTGAACGCATAACGATGTAACATTAACTCTTATATAACTAAACCACAACAAATACACACCGGGCCGGAACAAGTTGTAAATGCATTATTACTGCTCGGAAGCTTCCGTCCTCTAACATTAATACTCTCACTAATTTTATCCCTGTACAAGAGTGTATTGGACTCTGACGTCATAATTTGCCCAATCCGCACTTTACTGGGCAGCGCAAGCGATACGCAAAGATTCTAAATAAACACGCCTCGACCCTAGCCTCCCGTTTTGAGTAGAAATTACAAGCACCATTACGCACTGTGAGGTATTGTGAATGACGTCATTCGTCTATAGCGTACCTAATATGATATCGAGACTTATTTACCCCTACACCCTCGAAAAGCAGAGACGAGGGGGGGGTAGGACATGCCAACTTGACAGCAACAGCAAATTCAAAACGGCATCAACTTCCGGTGCTAGTCTGTTGCAAAGATTCACGTATGATGTTGCCTCTTTTCGCATACCGAACGGTTACAACCACAGACTTGACTAAAGACTAGGCCTGGTCCACGAAGATTTAAATCTAAATGACCGTTATTTGGAAATTCACAACACTTTTGTTGTCAGCGCGGGTTAATCCACAACCCCGACGGAATTTTGAAGTCAATATCGTTCTTAATTTACCATGATATTACTAAGATCTTTTGAACGAAGTTTAAGAGATGCTTTTTCCTGTCACTGGGACCGGGAGACTGCATAGTATGCACGTAGCCGTTTCCCAAATTACGTTTGGATAAATCCCAATGCCAAAACGAGCAGATCGTGTCCTACCCCACCTGGCAGACAACTCTTATTGACCGCCGCGTGAACGCACAACGTTTTGCTTCAACAACCAACTAATGGGCAGTGGGTGGGAGATTCGGCCGAACTGGGGACGAAGAAGAATCGACCAAATACTTACGAATAAAGACATCGCAACACACAGACGGTGACACGGAAATCGGTGACATATTGAGAGCTTACCTGCGCGAGAAGGGCCTTCTGAGAATTTGAAGAGTTTCCAATGCCGGCATTGGCAGCGATTCTAGCAAAATTTTACGTTGAGTTACGCAAGCATTATGGGGGTCGACTACAATACCCGATTCCTTTTAGTCAACATTAGGGCAGTATAAATCGCCATTTGCACAACTATGGAATGATAACCGACATCGCAAGTGAACCAGAATTTTCGGAGGCTAATCGTGCTTAATCAGAGCTGAACAAGTAAGGCTAAAAAAGATTGGTAAAGGGGAGTACACACCATTCTCAATCGATGAAAAAAGAATCTCAGGCAATCTGTACAAATCAGGTGTCTTCAATAATCCCACCATATGAGGTGCAATTATAAGGATGGTTCGCGCTCATGTTCCTATATCTGTAGAAGAGTTTCGAGAAACTTTGCTTCCAGCTTAAACTTTACTATTGCTAACCTATTCGATGGAAGACGATCGTATAGCCATGCGCTGATGACTTGACGAAGAAAATCATAGAGGGATATTTATCGTCAAGACCTCGATGGTGGTATTAATGTATGAACAAAAGGTAACGCTGAATTTCCTGTTGCTTACCCTTCAAATACCGTCTCAAAATTGCAGCCACACCAGAAATGCCCAAGAATTGTTCCAAATCCCACAGATCTGCTCCACAGTAGTTGTCCATGGTACAAAAATTCTCCAGTTGGTACCAAAATTCTTGGAAGTATGATGGCAACGATACGGAAAAAGCCGGACTTTCACTGACGCTAACAACCAACCTATGTCCTGCGTTCACTTGGCAAGCTCAATCCTAGATAGAAAGGGCTTTGCAAACGCATGAGATTTGGCAATGGGTTTCAGGTCACACAAATGAAGTAAGCTCAGCATTTACGGTGGTCGGTTATGATAACACAAAGCAACAAATCAAGCTCTGGCAGAATCTATCGGTAACCATTGCCGGTCCAAGCCTCTCTACTAAACACCCAGTTCTGCTTCACTCAGCTCCTCTAACATATATTAGGCCTACTTCCTCTGCAGTGTCATCATCTTCCTCAGTAGTAGCCGAAGCCCCCAGGCCTACCTATTCCTAACACCAGTAATGGCATGTGTACTGAATATCAGGAAAGCCCACTTCTCTCAGATTCACAAAGTGCTTTCTCGGAGAAGTAATTAACTTCATGTTGAATGTGAGTTGAGCGCCGTGTCTGAAAACGCCTAATGCCGCTAACCATGATGCAGCTAGCTCAGCCACTGTTAGACGTACGCAATTCATGCATGTGCAACAGCATCCTTGTTGCTTACCACTGCATGTCACTATCAACTATAATTTCAAGAACTAAAACTAGCTTAGATTAAGGCTAGTTTTTTTTTTAAATTTCAGTTCGGGATTTCTTTTTTTTGTTTGAAAACATTTCTGACTGTTGCCACGTTTTTGCCTTCCGAAATTGTTATGACCGTGATTTTGAGACTATGGTACCAAACGGAGTTGACAACTTTTTGTGGAACTATTTAACCACGGATTTAAAGTTTGCAATACTGTTTACCACACTGATTTGAAAGTTTTGTGGAAATATTTGTGGCCAAAGGATTTTGAAGGATATTTTTGGCCTAAGTATTTATGAACTTTATGAACTTCACCCTTGAAACTTCACTTGACATCTGGAAATCCGTCAATACCGGGTAGTCAGCTTCCGCTTGTCATATAATTAATATTGGTGGCTTTTTTTTTTTCGGGTGATACCGAAAATCGCGCCCTCGCCTATGAAAATATCTGGCTCTCGTCCTTCCGACTCGCCCGATATTTTCAGCTCGGGCGATATTTTCAGGTATCACCCTCAAAGCCATCCAATATTAATATAATAACTTTTACACTTTTTTTACGTGTTCGGACATAAGTTTTCAAATAGTCACAGTAAATGATCGCTCGCCTATCACGATTGCGGCAGAGGGGATTATGATCAAATGGTGGTTTTGAATCCCTTCCTTGTGCGTAATGGATAATCAGATTAAAATCGGATTGGGGAAGTCGATGTGCTTCCTCCTGTTCTCTTTCCTTCCATGTTCTAACATAAGTGTGGTCGGTATGACAATGAAACAGTTTCCGTAGGATTTTTGGTGCTAAAGTTATTTTCTGTCCTGTTTTTCATTCACAATAGGGACCAGACAGTAAATTATTGGGTGCAAATTTTTGACTGCTGCCCCTTCCTCAAGGGGGGAAATGCTACTACGGGGAATATTTAAAAACGAGTCAAATTGTGTTTTTAATGTACAGTAACATGTTCGTCTCCTTATAAGATTAGAAAAAGTATACATTTGCCTAGGTTTCCGACCTTTAGTTAAGCGCTATAGACCCATAATAATGGTTCCATGTCATCTGGGTAAATTTACCATGCTCATATTATTGGTTGAAACTGTTGATAAGTTTGTTTTGTATTGTCTCACAGGATCCAAAAATGTTTATTTTACGCGTGTTGGAATTTGGAGGGGCGAATTATTCTACAAAATATGTCGCAAGGGTCTACATGGTCTATGGGGGGTCACCAGAACTTTCCTGGATGGGTGCGCAATGGTGACATAAAAAAGATCAATTAAAAATGCAGTTTTCTGTTTCAGTATGACCAAAGAAATATTTGACCAACCACTTCAACATCTGAACATTTACCCCCAGGGTGACCCTTGAACCATATGGGGGCTATACCGCTTAAATAAGGTTGAACCTTAGGCAAATATATACTTTTTCTATCCTCCTTCTGACGAGAACGAACGCGTTGGTGTAACATTAAAAACAATTTGACCTCGATTTTTAAATTTTTCCCTGTACTAAAACAAATTTTCCCTTCCCCTGAAGAGGCACATCAGTGAAATTTGCAGCACCCCTCAGATTTCTGACAGTTTAGGTCCTATTGAGAACCCAAACACAAAAAATCAATTTTAGCGTTAAAATCCTACGGGAATACCCACCAACCCACAACTAACAGATACAATTTGCCCAGTGTGTAACAATCACTATGAGCTAAAATCGCGAATTCCCTGGCACAGTTCAGGTAGCTTCCATTCACCAATGTTTTAGAATACACCCTGATTTTTGGGTATGATATGTGATACCCAGATCGCACAAGGGCAGTTCATGTCAATATATGTACAAGTACAACCCACTGAACTGTGTCCTTGGTAGATGAGCTTATTGTTACTCGTAGTGAATCAGGCCGGCCTATTTCAAGAGGCAGGCCCTAACATGTTTACAAACATTGCTGTTAACTGGTCTATTGAAACATGGAATCCAATACCAGAGAAAATCAATTCTAAAGCATTCAAGTCAATGTAAGCTCGTTTTACCCAAGGGGGTGAAGCCCATTCAAAACCAGTCGTCCGTGCTGGGCGCTGACATTTTGAATATTGCACGGAATAATTATTAGTTTGGGTGCTTGTATACACACATAATGTCAATTCGATACAAACAATCCGGCAAAATATAAGTTGTTGGATGCTATTGGGTGGTTAAATTTTGTCCTACCCATGGCCACACAACGAATGAAATGACACGTCAGTCGTCTTGATTTAAATAAACCGCCTCAATGAATACATCTTTTCACCTAAGCGCGCATTGCATTATGGGAAAAAACCTAAGCGCGCATTGCATTATGGGAAAAAAAGAGTATCTGAGCACAATGATCCAGGTGCACTATTATTACACCTGGCCACCTCTAACACATACATCAATTTGTATCACTACCGATTAGTGTATATGCAAAGCGGCACCCACAGTATGTGGAAGAAGCGGAAGCAGCCATTGTTTTCTATTGTTGGTACTCTATGCTTTCTTTGTGGTCGGCAAATAATGCGAGACGATGAATTTCTAAAGATGATGTAACGCTTTACCTCTCTATCTATATAGAACCTCTTTGGTTTTACCTACATTAACTCTCAAAACATTCTGACTATAGTAGATTCAACCCATCGTGTCACTGCGGGAGAAGTTTTGGACAGCGTCGATTACTTGGGAGAGGAGGCAGAACACAAACGAACTTCTTTACAACATCATTAGACTATATTGAAAAGCGCGCCACTGCTTAATATAATTAACTTTGGTTGGGTCACCTGTATAGCGCTATACCAAAGCACAGAAAGCTTGCACCTGAGTCAAATTATCCAATTACATTTCATTCCCATTTTGCTCATAATAATTTCATAGACACTTAGTACAATTTGTGTTGCAATAGATCAAAGTCCATATTAGCGAAAATGTCAGTGGTTTAGTTCTGACATCGTCTTTAATAATACTGACATTGCTGATATGCACGATGCAAAACCACTCTTCTTCAAAACATTTCCCATCCATTACATCGTTCCATTATACCATTTTGCTAGTTTCGATCGATCGTGTTTTACATTCAATTCACATGGACTGTCGCAACCTCGTGTCACGGCGCATCGGATTTCCACTGATATGTACATGCACGACCCCGTGCAGTAATTGGTTGGAATAGGTCACACGACATGCATTATGCATGGTGCAGGGTGGTGTGACGTCGTAATTAGCACGACGTGCCTCGTTTTGTTGGTGGTTTGAGGATTCTTTTGCGTGTGTATGGCAACGGAGTAGCGGTGCCCGGCGGCAAACCTAGACTCCTTTATAAATATTGTTGAGTGTCCGGTAAAAGTGTGTTCGTGCAGAATATGTGGCTCGATTCACCTGCTTCCTGAACGAACTAAGATAATATCGCCTTTCATGTATACAGAAGGAGTACAAAGACTTTTTTGTTCCCTTATATCCAAAACACGGGCGCTCAAGCCTCAAAAGTCAGCAACGTTCAACTCACCTGTTACATGACTACTATTAAAGCAAATACGATTAGTCAGCTTAGTCAGAATGTTTTGAGAGTTAATGTAGCTATATGCATTTACGTTGACTTGAATGATTTCATTAAGCACATAATTGATTTTTCTGTGCTAGTGGACTATATGTTTCAATAGATTTAGCGTGAAATTTTAATTTCCATCCAATGCACATCCCCTCATTCAATGCCAGTACCTTCAGAAAAGTAGTAGAAGTGACACGATGGGATGAATCTACTATAATCGTATTTGCTTCATTGGTATTCAATGTAACAGGTGAATTAATGTTACTGACTTTTGAGCTCCCGTGTTTTGGATACAAAGGAACACAAATTTCTTTGCACTCTCCATTCATTCATTAAGACCGCAACGCCCCTTGAATTGGTTGTATTGCCCGCTGTAAAACACTCATAGCCCCATTCAGATCTGATCATATTTTCCCATTTCTGGTTCCCCTTATTCATTAAGACCGCAACGCCCCTGTAATTGTCCCCTTGAATTGGTTGTATTGCCCGCTGTAAAACACTCATAGCCCCATTCAGATCTGATCATATTTTCCCATTTCTGGTTCCAATGAACATCTTGAAGACAATACATGGCAAATTTCTTTTTTCTTAAATAATTCAAAACATCTTTTCTTTTAACTTTGTCACTCAAACCCCTATATAAAATTTATTGAACATATTGCAACAGATTTATCCATCATTTAATAAACGAAAACACTTTTTACAAAATTCACACATTTAACATACACTTTAATACCATTGAAAAGCAGTCAATTTTATGCGATATAAAAAAAAAACAACTACTAATATAAAGAAAGCAATTTAGTTGCCAAAAGGGCCAAAAAAAATCCTACCCAGATAAGAGACGAAAACGAAACCTGGCCCACGACCAACCAAGAACATTACTAATCCCAATTTCCATTAACTGATTTAGAAATATCATGCACTTTTTTCTTTTTGTATAAATGAGTGACAAGATTGCATTATACACATGTCTTACTTTTCAATTTTGGACAAACAATAATAATTTAGAGATTACTTTTGTGATACCCTCCCCTCCACATATTATATCCCTAAGTTCAGATTTCTTATCTTTATAATTGACATACTGTTTTCTATCACTTAAGTAACTCGCAAACCAATCATAAACTACCCCTCTGAATCCATAATGTTCTAGCTTATGAAGTAAAATATCGTGGTCTATTGTATCGAAGCTTTGGATAGGTCCAGGTACACCCCAATTGTGGTTTCCCTATTTTCCACAGCTTTCTGTATTTTATCAACAAGTTGCATTATCGCTATAGAAGTAGAGTGATTGGCACTGAACTCGTATTGCTTGACATTAAGAATATCATTGCTATCAATAAATTCAATGCATCTGTTGTAGACAAGCCTTTCTAGTATTTTTGAAAAACACGGAAGTGCTGAAACTGGTCGGTAATTTGAAATATTTCACTGTCATCTTTCTTATAAATCGGGATTACCTTGGATTAGGAACCATGCCAGTTAACAAAGATAAATTGAATATTTTTTGAGAGGTTGGGCAATTTCATTTGCTACTCTTTTTACAATCAAATTTCCTATCATCATGGCCAGCACTTTTCTTGGGATCAAATTTATTAATGATTTTCACAATCTCGGATTGAATAACTGGTTTCATGAATATAATTTTTTGATAAGGTATATTCAAATAATCATAATAGTTTTTACCGGAGTTTTGAATTTTAGATGCTAAGTTTGGACTTGCGCTCACAAAAAAATCATTAAATTCGTTTGATATTACTTTAGGATCTGTAATTATGGTTTATTATCGTTTATTATTTTCCAGGTCTTTGGCATGTTTTTTTTTTCTTGTTCGAATTTTGTAAAATAGTAATTTCGTTTTTGATTTCTAATCAAACCATGCAACTTGTTTCTAAATGTTTTAAATTTCTGATGATTGTTGTTATTTGGACATTGTACATATTGCTTGTATAGCTTATTTTTATTGTTTATACTATTAAGCAGACCTTTGATAATCCATGGAGATCGTGGATCTCTTTTGTTGTTCTTGTTACATTTCTTAAGTGGTATACATTCATTATATAACTCTTGAAATTGGTTTACATATGCATTATAATCATCATCAACATTAATATTATCAAGAATCTCTTCCCATTTCACATTCGATAAAGAACTTTTTCATCTAGAAATATTACCATCACTATAGAATCTTTTGTAATAACATTTATTTTATTTCCAGATTTGTCGTGCAAACTCAGATTACTTATTAGAACTGTTGCAAGTAGTGATCACTGATGTTGCTTGAGTCTCCAGCGCTTGAGATATGCGGCATGTAGGTGTACTTTCTACATTCCAGCTTCTGCCCGAGTGAAGAAGGGCAAGTCGCCGGCGTAGCATTAATGTCTAGATGTTGTTTGAGGTAAATTGCTGATATACAAGTTGAACAACATGAGAGCCAATACTGATCCATTCCTCAGACGACGCAGTCGACTGCTCTGCCCATCACTGATCTTAAGAACAAAGCTACGATTTGAAAGCATACATATATTACATATGAACTGTACAAGGTGACGATCCTGGATGGTCCTGAGAAGCTTGAGTGTCAAACCCTGGTGCTACCCGGTGTCATATGCTGCAGTAAGTTCCACTAAGATGACGCCTGCCTTACGACGTTTTTCAAAGCTCTCTTCAATAACATTTGTGAGTTTTACGGTGCATAGTTGACAAGGTGTTTAAGTATGTTTGAAGGTTTACTTAAAAGGTGATACACGTAAAATACCAATACAGTAGAATTTATTTCTTACGTACGCTTTTCGAAAAATCCCTTCAGTTTAAATGGTTTCTTCTAAATAGGAGAACCTGGTGCTGGAGCTTCTAAGTGATGAAAGCAAACTTCATATCTATGAATACTTTTGAATCTTGTGAATATTGACTACAAAGTGCAAGAAGTCGCATGTTGAAAAATACTTTGTATAAGTTCTAAGGGTTTTAAAAATATGACAATTTCTTTTGATAATCAGCCTATTGTTTTAAAACAGTAAGTGTAAACCCTTGTTAAAACTTTTGGAGGGACTTAAAACAGTTATCGTTCTTTTAAAGGGGCATTTAGTGATCCCCAACCTCGTTCCCCTGATTTACCTAAAAAAAGGTGAGATTTTTAGATCATTTGAACCGTTAGCCTTAGTAAACCAAATGTACCTAATCTTGCGTGCAAAATCGGTCGCATCTGTAAGAAATTAGCAATTTTAATTACAGCACAGTTATCTATGGGACCGTGGGAAACAAGCAACTGCTCATAACACAAAACCGCAAGATCAGGATCAACTCCAATTTTGTAAATAAGCTTTTCTCAAGGATATCTAGTGAACAGTGAATAAAACAGAAATTGCTTGAATCACGAAATGCACCTTTAATAAAAAAAATCCTACATGTACTCAACTTTCCGGTTCAGTGCGTTTGACTTTAGATCTGCGCCCCTACTGGTAGTAAATCCGTATAGAGAACGGCATCGTTAAGTGGAATAGTTATATACACCGCCTTTACTGCAGCAGTACATGCGATCCCTTTAGTGACATAGTAACATTATACGTGAAAATGAACCAACTTTTACGAATTAGTCGAGCGTGTGGAAAGAAAACGTAACATCCAAGTTACCATAAAATCCCTAAAATCTGACCATACTTCGCATTCCTCTGACAAAATTCAAATTCAAATTTTATTTTCATCAAAACACAAAACAATTAAAAAATACATCAGATGGAGGAGGTACAAAAGAAAGCAAACGCCTAAAAGACATTTTGTACATGTACTACCTTAACCTGAAACCAACAATTACAAAAATACAAAACAATTACATAACAAAAATAAATAAGACAAGCATGCAAGCAGTAGAAGTACAAGTGATTTGGTCCTAGTGACAACAAGTGATTTCAAAATACCAATAAATGAATAGAGGTCTAGATGATAGCCTATAATTAGAAAAACACATAATATAAGTAAAATTTAGAGATTACGAATTCAAAACATGAACTAATTTCATTTTAAGTAAATACGTACTAGACCTGACTCGACATGCTCAAAAAAGTATGACGTGTTTCTACCTAAATTCGGTGGCGTAAGGCTATTCCAGCAGCCTAATTCAGATTTTCATATCAGAAATGTAGTATTGTCTTAGGTTAGTTTTAAATACAGATGAAAACAACATTTACACCGTTGTTGAATTACACGCTGTACTTACCTTGTTACATATCAACATCTGATTACGTAGGCAATACTGAGGTCTGTCGTGCGATCTGCAGTTTTGATTATATACACCGTGTTGTTAGAAGTATATCGCCTTTGTGCACTCTAAACCTACATGTATTTTGCATGTGCAATACCCAACGTAAGGGAAATACCATTATATTTTTTAGATTATACAGGGGGTGGAGATGCGTATTACTACCATAAAAAATCGTTTTAACCAAAATATTTTGAACCGTTTTAACCATTTCTTTCGTTTAAACCCCTCCATTCGTTCTAACTAATATTCTGGCAACGTTCCTTATGTACCGGTCCCCCCCCCCCCCCTTTCATAGTTCTACACGGCACCGATTCTTTTATTTTTTACCTTAAGGTAAAAAATGTTTGTTAGTGTTAAGCCATGAATGAAGATACTGTAGGAAAAGGGTGTACTGATTACTGTTATTATATATTTATAATTCAGCATTAGCGACAGACGGAAGGAAAGACCAAAACACAAGATGTGGAGTAACCAGCCATGGTAAAGCCTAGCATTTATTGACAATTCGCAATCCCGGTTGCCGCTTGCTTGACACGGGCAGCTTATAGGCATGCAAATACGCAAGTTCTTCAATCAAACTGAAACCGTGTAATGTAAGAAATTTTGAGGGTCCACCCTGAGAGGAGTGTCCTAGCTACCATAGCAAATGTACGGATATTAAACCGTGACCTGTGTATACGACGGCATTTGGGTACAGTCTGAAACAAATGATGCATACAGCTATGGCAAGCGTAATGCTCCAAAATATAGAAAAATTAAGTGATCACTGCTCATAACTTAGTTTTCTGAGAAAAACAGAGGTTTTTCCAGTGATAAACTAAGTTTTTCTGAGGGAAAAACTAAGATATTAAGGGTGAAACAACTTTAATAGAGAGGAGCAGAATATCATAGGGTCCTTTATTTGGGAGTTCGTTCATGCCAGACTACATCTAAGGTTTGGACACCTTAGTAGTTAGTATGGAACCCTCGACATTCAATGCAATGGGTAGTTAGTGGTGTCAAATTGTTGGTGTCACTTTTTCAATAGGGGCCCAATTTAAGTTTACACAGGGGTCAAACTTTTAAATAATTCCATTCATGTTGGAAATGTATGCCATATTGCCGGTCTGTCACAAGATTCCAAAATGTTTAGTTTGTACCGTCTACGACTATCGGTTTTAGAGTTATTAGGTAAATATGCTAAAAGGGCAAAAAAGTTCAACTAATTGTACAGGGTAATAATGAAAGTTACTCTGATTATATTTTAAATGCTTGCAAATTATTGCCTGAGGAAGAGGTACTCCCAAAAAGTATAGTTTGATTTTTCAATGTTTACTTACCGAGTAAAGGTCAAAGAAGGTCAATGCCAATTGGAGTATGTTGCTCAATGAACCTATTTTGTCACATATCATGATAACTAGCATTGCAGATGCTCCCATAACTATTCTATTTGACACATGAAGCTTGATGAACAATTTGTTTTTCATTTGCACCAAAATGAGCACTTCTGTTTTGACCCTGTACAATGGAAATTGACCTTTTTGCACTTTTAGCCATCTTTACCCAATAACTCTAAAAATAATGGTCATAGATGGTACAAAATATACATTTTGGAATCTTAGAATAGACGGACAATTATGGCATACGTTTCAAAAAACCATGATTGGATTAATTTAAAAGTTGACCCCTGTGCAAACTGTGAAATGACCCCTATTTGAAAAAGTGACACACATATTGAGTTACCACTAACTACCTGACATTGATGTAGAGGGTCCATACTAACTCCAAAGGTGGCAAAGTGAGATGTCGTGGGGATTGAAACGATGAGTTTGACCAAGTCTTGCTCACGCTCGATTAGTGTTCAAGGGTTGATAATCTTGTGTTTTTTAATTTTTTAGCATTCGGCGCTTAAGTGTTGTTGTGAAAACACTTAGTTATCAACTGATAAATTTAGTTTATTCACGTGAATTTACTTAGTTTATAAGAAAAAACCTGTGTTATCTGTGATTTAGTTGATCATAGTTTTTGCCGGGCACCGGTAATTGTTACATTCCCTAGGCATAAAAGATGTGATTAAACTAAGTTTTTCCAGTGAATACCCTTAGTTTTCACAGGCAAAAACTCTGTTTCTCCGCTGAAAAAATATACTATGTTTTTGCCGCGCTCATGCTCACCAAATATTTCGATAACCTAAGGTAGCTCCGCGAAAGGAACCGAGTTTCTCACACCCTGATCAACATCGTTTTTCTCGCCCACTGCTCCGATCTTGATAACTTCGTTATCCGCTGCATCCTAAACTCTCTTATCACCGCGAACACCACTTAGTTTATCTCGTCAATGTCAAAAACTATTTGCCAATAAACTTAGTTTATCCAGCTGCACCTTCGTTATAAACGTGACCAACTAGTTACTCTCGCTCCATGCTCCAAAAAATATATTTGTCCTATAACACCTCAACGTTATCAGCTGATAAACTTCGTCTTATCACGTGAAACAACTTAGTTTATCTCGCTCAAATTGTACCAAACTATTTGAAAACTTATTTATCAGTGATAAAACACCGGAATCGCCTGCGCACCCCTAGTCCCACATGGACAACCTACCTTCGTTTTTCTCGCACCACACCAACCGGTCCCAACCGCTATTGATACACACTAGTTCGACACCTCCGCCCTCGCCTGATAACCCCAAATGTTTGACCACCACGTCCCGCAACCAAGAACCCCCACCCCCCCCCAACCCCCCCCCCCACCCCCCAACCACCCAACCAAACCCACCCCCACACAACACCAAACTTAGTTTATCTCGCCCACACAATCCGCTCAAAATATTTGATAAACTTAGTTTATAGCTGAGCCCTTCGTTTCTCCGGGCCCCCCCTTCGTTTCTCTCGCGCACTGCTCCCACTCTGTGTCTTCTCCCCTTCGTTTCTCGCTGACTACAAACTTCGTTTCTCCAGTGCTCCACATTAGTTTATCTCGCTCATTGCTCCCCCTCTTGCTACCCTTCGTTTCCCGCTGATCCCCTTCGTTTAGCCACCTGATTCACACCTTCGTTTTTCTCGCCACCTGCTCCACGATGTTGCTACCCTTCGTTTCGCAGCGGCTCACCTCGTTTCTCCGCCCCCCCTCGTTCCCTCTGTGCTGCTAACCTATCTTTTTGCACGCGGCCTGTCAACATCTTGCTATACCCCTGTTTTTCCCGTGCCTCCCCCTCCGTTTCGCCCGATCCCCCTTAGTTTCTCTCGTCCCTGATCACCCCTTTGCTCCCCCTGCGTTTCTCCGTGCTCACCCCTTCGTTCTCCCGGGCCCCCCCTTCGTTTACTCTGCTCCCTGCTCACACACCCCTTTGATTCCCCTCCCGTTTCTCCGCGGCTAAACTAGTTATCACCGGTGCCACCACCTGTCCCCACTAACACTAATCACGACAGTAAAAAGTTCCCCCAAGGAAACCCCATCCCAACCACCAAACATATGTCCCTTCGTTCTCTCCGCTCGTCCACTTCGTTGCTCATGATACACTTCGTGTTTTCTCGCCACTGTCAGCTCGTGATACACCAAACAAACAACACCAAACACACACACACCCAACACCCACCAACACCCAACCACCACCCGCTCGGTTATCAGTGACCCCAAGACAACCCCCACACTTCAGTTTATTCAGAAAACATAGTTTATCTGTGATATAATAAACTATATGTGCACGCACCCTGCTCAAACATATTTGATAAACTAAGTTTTTCAGTGATAAAATAGTTTTTCACCCAGACCAAATCTGTTTCTCGCTGGAAAAAACTATGTTTTTGCACGCGCACCCAAAAAGAGGAAACAACAATCCCACATTTGATAAAATCGCACAGCTATCATCAGGAAACCGACGACCCATTCCCAGCAACTGACAATCCACCAACATAGTTTTTCTCGCACCACACAAATCTCAAAGATATTTGAAAACTTTAGTTTATCAGCTGATAAACTAGTTTATCAAGAGGATCGAAAACTGGTGTAGTTTCTCGCGCCTCAATGCTCAAAATATTTGATAAAACTAACTTAGTTTATCAGCGGCTATAACTAGTTTATAAGTGAAAAAAATTAGTTTATTCGCTCAATGCTCAAAATATTTGATAAAACTAGTTATCAAGCTGATAAACTTAGGTTTATCAAGTGAAAAACTTAGTTTATCTCGCTCAATGCCTCAAAATATTGATACACTTAGTTATACAGCTGATAACTTAGTTTATCAACTGATTAAATTAGTTTATCTCGCACCAATGCTAGGGATATTTGATAAAACTTAGTTTATCAGCTGATAACAATAGTTATCAAGAGAGAACAAAAAACTTAGTTTTATCGCCCAATGCTCAAAATATTGATAAACTAGTTTATCAGTGATAAACTTAGTTTATCAGCAAAACATAGTTAATCTGTGATAAACTATATTTGTGCAAGGGAATGCTCAACATATTTGATAAACTATGTTTCAAGTGATAAACTAAAGTTTAATCAAGAGAATGAAAAACTTAGTTTATCTCGCTCAATGTCAAAATATTGATAAACTTAGTTTATCAGACTGATAAACTAGTTTATCAAGTGAAACACTCGTTTATCTCGGTCAATGCTCAAAATATTTGTTAACTTAGTTTATCAGCTGATAAACTTAGTTTATCAAGTGACAAAAACTTAGTTTATCTCGCGTCAGTGCTCAAAATATGTGATAAACTTAGTTTATCAGCTGATTAAACTTCGTGTATCAACTGATAAACTTATTTTTTCTCGCACAAATGCTCAAGATAGTTGGAAACTTTAGTATCAGCGATGAAAGAGGTTTATCAGAAAAAAATAGTTTATCTCGTGTGATAAAACTATATTTTGCAAGAACATGTCACAATTTGATTAAAACTAGATTTTTCAAGTGAGATAGCTAGTTTATCAGGAGAAAACTCGTTTTCTGACTGAAAAACTAGTTTTTGCAAAATAAACTACGTTTTCAATTTATAAGAAGAGTTTCAGGAAAACTAAGTTTTAACTCGATAAACTTAGTTATCTAGAAAAACAAAGTTTTTCACTTGAAAACTCAGTTTTTCTCCAGAAAAAACTAAGTTTATCTTTGATAAACTCAGTTTTTCTACTTTTGAGCATTGCGTTGCCCACTATAAGCACTCAATGGCGAAAACAATAGACAGTGGGTGGTAGGACACTCAGTAACGGGGGACACGGATAGTTTGAAACTGGCGCCGCAATTACGTCAAGCGCATTCTAAAAGTATCTTATATACTTCTTTACGAGGGGCACCCCGTTAAATTTGTTCATAACCTTCATCAGAGACAAATCCACTGAAAAATGAGCTCTTGCTTCCACGTCAACGAATTGCTCCAAATGGGGGGGGACTCAACTATCTATATTATCTTTACAAAAAGAACAAACGAGTATTAATGGCGATCGGGCCTATGCAACAATAATTTTTGGCTAGATTTGAACGTACAGGGGGACCCGTGGATCGTTAGATTTGTTTGATAATCCTACATTAAAATCAGATGGCTCCAAAAAAAACGTGTGGGTCCTTTTTTGGACAAAGGCCACGAATTCAAACAAAACTAAAAATATGATGAATTTGTAGACAGATATCAACTGTTACAATAATCGTGTTTTGGTGAGATTAATAAAAGTAGAAATGTTTATTAAAACCTAAGCGGTTTTTAAAATGAATGCAAGAAAATGCTGGACAATGGGGCTCAATTGAAATTCCAAGGCTTCATAAGCTGCATTGTCTAACTAAGCCGAAATATGTAATAAGCTTCATTGTGTTAGTTGAGACATCTGCTATAGAATGCGTCAGGGACGATCGTATTAAATATAAAGGTTGTGATGGATTTTACGTTTCAGCTAGTGTGCGTTACAGTGGCGCGCGTGTTCATATTGGTGGTATACCATTACTCCTTACTGTGTGTTCTTCTACAATAGGTTGTGTATGAGTGTAGTGCATGTGAACTTACAGAGATTCCATTTGGGAGGAGTATTTTAAGTATAATAAAGAGACATTCTGAGCGTATTTTTACATTGTGGGGGTATTTTCTTACATTGTGGGAGTATTTTACTAGAGTTACTACGTTACTTTTTGTCCTATAACGGAATAAACCGTAATCTAGTATTGAGGTTTATTCCGTAAAAGAGTAGAAAAGAGGATTTTTCTAGTTTAGTAACTATATAGGCCTGCGGCGCAATCCTCTTGTCTAAGAAAAGTGAGTAAAACTAGAAAGAAAAAAAAAAGAAAACAAGTGATTTTTTTTTAAATGTCTAAAAAAGTGTCTTTTCAAGAGAAAAATCTCAAAACTATATAGGTTTGAAATTCGTTCCTATATAGTTTTGAAAAAGTGTATTTTTTTTCTTTTGAAATGTCTAAAAAAGTGACTTTTTAAGAGATTTGTAAGTAAAACTCCACAATGTAGCTCTTGCAAGTTTGTGTGTGTGTGTGGGTGTGTATGTGTGTGTGTGTGTGTGTGTGCGTGTGTGTCTGTAAATGTATGTGGACGTACTATGTGTGTTGGGTGTGTGTGCGTGTATGAAGGTCACACTTTTTGTGCAAAATCTGAGTTTAAGTTGTTTCACTCCATCAATTCTTTTCATTAGGGTCAAATCTGACTTTTTTAGTATTTGAAAGGCGCAACAAAAACGTGAAACAGATAATAGCAGTAAAATTATCGTGCTTAATGTGGGATGTGTGCTCCGTATGCGATATCGCAAAAGGGCACTTGCAGTGTACTCAGTTGGAAGTTCGAGCAGAAACTACAAGTTCACAACTGCAGGGAATTTTAAAGGTAGGTTGGTTGATCTTGTTAGATTTTCTACTTTGGTTTCTATGTGAAGTCATTGTTAGCTATTATACAATAATTGATAAAAAGAACATTGCAATGTATAAGTGGAAATAATGGTCTATCAGTGACAAGTATTTAAAGTCTATCTGGGTACAAAAGTGGCATTTAATAGTTGTGCCTCTAAAATTGAAAATATTACAAATTTTTAGTGAGTTCGATGCAAACTTTTGCTCCGAAAGCTAGTGTTGGTTATTCATACTGGATAAAAACTTTCAGTAAACATGGATAAATTGGTGGGAGCAGATTGTGTCTTTCAGTTACAGCAACCACAAAGAGGATACTTTCTTCTGATTTTGACACTAACTTTGGCCTGCTACGTTTTCCAATGGTTTTCCCGGGTTATTGAGGTGGTGATATGTGGGACTTAGGCGAACGATGCGGTATTTTAAAATTCAGAACGTGGAAATGCAAGTAGCTTGCGAAATCTTCGAGGATCTCACTATTTCTTCACGCCCGATCTTAATTCTGATATGATACTTGAGTGCAAAACAGGTTGGAAATAATATTTGCTTGCAGAACGTAAATAAATGATTTGAAGCTGTTTTTATATGTTATGAGATTACCGTTGAACATTATCCTAAACCAAGCTTTGTTTTGAAAATTTCGGCCAAGAAAAGAGATCATAAACAAACAATGCTAGTACACCATGGCTCTCTGAAGCGTTCTTGTAGGTGTTCCCCCCCGGGGGGGGGGCACTCCATCCTGGAAGCCACGCGTATGTAAGGGTGTTAGACCCCCCTTTTCAGCATCGTCGTCACCCAAAGACCCCATATTTTATAAAATTTCGCCCAAAGACCCCATATTTTGTGAAAATATTAACTACTGTCACCCAAAGACCCCTATTTTGGGGGAATATTTTGAAAATTTTGGCCTAAAGACCTATTTTTTAGAACATTGTGCAAAACTCTCACCCAAAGACCCCATTTTTTCTAAAATTTTGCAAATTTGTCACTCGGAAAGCCACTATTTTGGGACAATTGGCTGTCTCTTACCCAAAGACCACTATTTTTTTCAGTCCTCTGTCACCGAATACTCCTGTTTTCGGAAGCGCGAGCCTTACGCCCATATCCATTTCATATGTGAATGCCCCCCCCGGGGGGTGTTTTGCAACCACTCAAATGTAAATCTCGTGTTATAGTTGTATCGTCAAAAAATTATCCTGTGTACGTTTTTAGGTCTATACCATGATTGTCGATATTGTGGACGCGCCTTAGTTTATATAGCATGTACTTTAGGATTGTTTTTCATATGTAGATTTTTTTTGGAATAAAAACACGATACAGAGTAGGTAGGAAGGATATAATGTAGTTATACCCCATTTTTAAAGGCACACAGGCCTATGTCGCATGGATTGTATACCAGTGTTTAGCTACAAGTTGTAATATTTCTAACTGATTGAGCCTGATATTGTGTTCATGCATTTTCTGTATAAAATTTGGTGTAAGGCTATTGATATTAGCCTTGGAATATTTACACTTTGCGAGTCTCATTGTGTATAAGTGAATGGTTTCTCAAATTAATACTAAGAATATGAATGAGGCGTTTAGGTCGAGGTTAAAATTGTGTTTCCTTTTGTATTATCACGTACTAAATCTTTAAATAGAAGTTAATACTTTAGATGTGGCTAGCAGTCAATTGATTTTTTTCAGGAATAGGGAAGAAATTAAATAATATCTACTTAAAATGTGGAGTTAATGGGTGTTATTAGTAGGCAGGTGGACATTGAAAATCTGACTCCATATTCAATTCAGTTTTCCTTAGACATTACAATATTGAAATAAAATGTGTCAACTTCCATTTCCACACACATGATTGGAAATTCACAAATTTAGACCATCAGTAAGGTGCGATGGAACCTGGTCATCACACCTCAGCGGCGGCTCTAGAATTGGGGGCGAAAGCAGAGTTAAAAATTGTGCGTTATCAACAACACGAACTGCTTCACATAACTCTTTACACATGTATTTCATCTAGGAATTTCGTGTATACTGGTCCACTTGATACAACAATAATCCTACTTAAATAAAGAGTTCTGAATGAAATAAATTGTCATTACATCTTGGTAAAACAGAATGTATGATTTTTGGCTCAAAAAGGAGAATTAAACAGGTTGATAATTTTAAGGTTGCCTGTCTAGGTCAGACTATCAAAGGGAAAGATTCTGTCAAATATCGGGGTGTCAAGATTTACCAATCTGTGTCCGGGAAGGCTATTGCCAATAACATCATTAAAAAGGCTAATTCAAGGATGAACTTTATGTTTCGCAAAGGCAATTGCCTTAACCAAAATAGTCGTAAAATTCTTTGCTCAGCACTTATTCAGTGTCACTTTGACTACGCATGTTCTTCTTGGTATTCAGGTCTAAACAAAAATCTTAAACATAAATTACAAATCACTCAAAACAAAATTATTCGTTTTATTTTAAATGTCGGGCCCCGTATATACATTGGTCAGAGGGAGCTTTCAAGTTCTTTTTACAACTATGCCATGTTCACAAATTTTTTTATGAAAATGGTGCTCCCTACTTAAGAGAAAATTTTGTGAAAATGTCTGATATCCTTCAGTACCGCACAAGGGAGTCTTTTCAATTTTATTGTGCCTAAAATTAAAAGTTCTGCTTCCACAACTTTTTACTTTAATGCAATAAGGGAGTGGAATTTGCTGCCTGATACCATCAAAGGTATTCACAACTTTTTGAAATTTAAATGTGCAATAAGGGATCATTTTGAAAATGGCTAATTTTTCCATGGGGTTCTTCCCTTGTCATTGGGTTCAATTTTTCGCTTCCTCTCCCTTTTTTCTCTCGTTTGGCTTTTTTATCCCCTACTCAGTTCTGAATTAAATCCCTTTTTGGTCTCATTTGTCATTTTGGTCTCTCTCTGAAAATGACCCCGTTGTAATAACCTGTAATATTGCTTTCATGGGTTATTCTGGTTCCAATTTTATACAATGTTTTCTCATAGTACGGTTCACTCTTGCCTCGTATTATTATTTATGTTTTTAACACTTAAATTCTGTAACATTTTATAAAATCTTTTTTAAACTGATTTTAATAAATTATTTTGTTTTTCTTATTTTATTATAATTGTCTATGTTATAAGTTGAGGAACCAAATAAAATCAAATCAATCAATCACTCAATGAATAAACCTATTTGCCGATAACTTCGCAGAATTTTAACTCTTTCCGTCTCCCCTACTTTTCTGATTCTGGAGCTGCCACTGTCACACCTTACTGATGGTGTGATGGAGCCTATCCAGGAAGAGACTTATACACAAAGAATGATTTTGTATCTGGTACGTTCCTTAACAGGCAACCAGTGCAGAGTGATGAAAAGTTGGTGACCAACCCTGGTCACGACCGAATGCGAACACCAAACGCGCAACTTTATTTTGCAAGGGCTGCAGCCTTTTTTGAGATCTATTTCATTGGCGCCGTATAGTAATGAGTCCAAAGATCGTACAGCATGGTTTTCAGTATCAAAAGTGATAAACCTACTAATACGCCATAAGTTACGAATAGAGTAATTTACACTCTTACAGATAGCTCCAATCTGATTGGACATACTCATGGTGGAATCAAACATAACCCCAGGTTTCTTTAAACACATTACAGATGCAGGAACAGAGGTGCCACCCCTATCGTAAACCTAATTGAACACAGCATGTTTCAAAACACATTTGATTGATCTGCAGCATGTTTTTGACAATCCACTCTATATGTCAGATATTAGAGCTTGATTGATTTTTTTCCAAGAGCATGCACACAATCAGCTGGAATCTTTGGATTAACACTCGCAGAACTCCGCATACGTGTGAAAGTTAACATCGTGATTCCTATAATGTCACCGACTGGATAAGTATACATTATGAAACCTTGCGGGCCTACAATGGACCATGAGACAAGCAGTTGCAGAAAATAATCGTCGGGCCGCGTACATCTGACTGTATTTTTTTTGCAAAATACGCATTTCGAGAAAAAGGCTTTTGAAGATTTTTGCATATATTTCAATTAAAACCTAGTCGAAAATCGCCGAACATTGTTAAAGTTCAAATAAGTTTAACTAATCAGCTTCCAATTTATTTAGATATGCGAAAATATGATGTTTTAATTATTAAAATTATGCGTCACTATGTGAAAACGACTATAGCAATTTGAACGTGTAAATAACAAATAAGACGTGCAAATACAATCGCTTATTGACGGCTTTTGCGCAAATACGGTCACTATGTAAAAACGAAAACAAAATACCAATGCTACCGTGAACTGCAAAATACGTCGCACAAATATGTCACTATGTGACGCTGCGAATACTTCAAAATGCAGATAGGATGCTATGGGCCTGCGCATTATAGATTTTCGACAAACACGTCTTTATGTGATGAGGACAATTTAACATTTTGTAAATACGTCATAATTAGTTATTAATATTTTACTAATTAAGCCACTTTGAGGTTTAAAAAAATTTGGTGAATATGTAGAATAGTACAAAACAACGTACATGCCAAATTTCTCAAAAAAAAATCAAAATTGTCGAATACGTCACTATGTGACGCGGCCGACGATATTCTTGCTTGACATTTCAATTCACATTGTTAACCATCACTCGGATACTTCGGTCAGTGTGATTGTTATGATCTAAACCAGGCAAGAGTAGTGCCTGTGATACCAAACCGTTGTTAAGCAGATATATCCGGCGGAAGCCACGGTCCGGGGCTCCATAGACGATAAATGGGAATAAAGCGTGAAACTAATGTTATGTGAAAAGTCACTGAATTCGATTTGCCCTATTAGCCCTGGAGCTAGCACACATATTGTGTAACACTCTCAAGTACAAAAGGTTTGAGTGATAATATGTAGACAGCCTGACAGAAAACCCCTGAAACTCGATTCTTAAGTGCCGCAAGTGTGGCGCTTAAGAGCGGGGGGCCAAGACAAAGATTGTACAGGGGTCAAATTTTTAAATTGATGATCCAATCAAGTTGAAAAGTATAACCATATTATGTGTAAAACCATAAGGATTCAGAAAAGGTATAGTTTGTAATATGTACAGCGAAAAGTTTCAGAGCTAAAACAGCAAAAATCAATAAAAAGGGGCAATTATTTCAGTTGGTACACCAGATGGCGTCAAATTTTAAAATTGCTCCGATTTGGATAAAAAAATGGGTGGCAAATTATTGGTGGAGCTCATCGAATTAAAATAAAGAATAGGTTTTGAGTGTCCTCAAATGCTTGCTTAAGAAAGTAGGGGGGAAACAAAGTCAAGCCCATTGAATGCAATGGACGTTGACCTTCCTGTTCCCGCCGACATCGAAACTAAGCATTTAAGACAGTTTAAAACTATTCTTATTTTAACCCTATGAACTCCACCAATAATTTGCACCATTTTTTATCCAAATCAGCAATATTTAAATTTGAACCCCTGTACAACTGAAATTTACTCCTTATTGATTTTGGCTGTTTTTGCCTATAACTCGAAATCTTTAGGCTGTACATATTACAACTATACCTTTTCTGAATCCTTATGTTGACACTACATGGTGTGGCTTTTCAATGAATTGGACAATTTAAAAATTTGGACCCCCCTGTACAAACTTTGTTTTGGCCCCCCTCCTTAAGGCACCATTTGCGGCACTTAGAATCACGTTTCAGGGTCCCCTGTCCGTCTGTCATATTTAATCACTCAAACCCTTTGTCTTTGAGATGGTGTTACAAATGTGGTGCTGCTTCCGCGGGTATATTGTTTCACCATTGTTGGTTTCCCGGACTATGAGTACGGGCGCCGGCGCGCCGACAATATTAACTTCTGCACCGGTTAACTACCGTAATTTGCGATGAAACCCAACCAGTGGCAGCTACACGCATAACAAGGGAGGTATCCTATTTCTTATTTACGGCCTGTCTTTTAAAATCATTCTGCTGTGACAGTTTCTTTAATAAACAGGCGGTTCGCGTTAGACGTTTATGTTCTCGTAACCTCTCTACTAGGTTTCCTGGACTGTCGGGCTTATGATCCTTGAGGATGATTGGTGATTCTTATCTACCTGATGATACCCGCTTTTCTGTGATTTTGACGGGACTTTCTTGTTTCCTATCTGAATTAAAAAAAAAACAGTTCAGCACATGTTGCAGACAAATCAGAAAAAAAATGCTAAACCCTGGGTTTTGTCTCAAATTACAATATATCTTTGTGATACTTCTGTTCCTGCCTCTTGGACGGCAAATAACTCGAGAATCATTGTATGATTCACACATAAGTATGGGAGGTTGGTGCTACCTGTAAGAGTGTGTACTACCACATCGGGAACTATGACGTATTCCGTGAGTTTATCATTTTTGATGCATGTACGTCATGCTGTATGAGTTTGGTCTTGTCTCGTCTTGATAACGCCAATAATTTTTTTATTATATGGTGTGTACACAGAAAATTCATCTTAACGAATCCAGAGCTGTAAAGTAAGATAAAAATAAAGATTCCAAGTGGTGTTTAGGATCGAGACCGAGTCGTCACATATTTAAGCAATTTATCCAATTGGCTGCCGAAGGAGGAGCGCATTCGAGATAAAAATCCTCCTTTATTGTCTAAAATCGATTTGTGAATATCTCTATCCTATTTCGCTGAGTTGGTGTGTAGTACAGGGTACTTCTGATACTATATCGATCTTATATATATTTTACCCGTAGCAGACAAGATTTGCTGACAGGTCATTTAATGTGATTGGAATTGACTCTGGAGCAAGTTCCCTGTTGATATCAGAACGGACACCTTCCACCATGTCTTTAAAATAGTTACCGATATGTAATATTTGGTAGATTTATGATGCTTGTTTTCGGTATTACTGATTTTTTTGTATTTTTTTTAACCAATTCGGACTATTGGTTTAAGACGAGGTGTTTTTATGCTTTGTTCAAGACGCTTGTGTTCTCTGAAGAGTGCCATATAAATGCTTATTTTTTTATTAATGAACAAATAGTAGTATTTCAAGATGTATTTATTCGTGAATAAGGAAGATTATTTTGTACTTTATGTCATGAAACTCTGCTCAGTCAAATCTGGGAGATGATAGCACCTGAAATCGTTTCATCTTCGAGGGCAACAACAATACCCCTACATTCTCGGAAAGGAGTCTGAAATCTTATTCTACTCGACACACAGGGCCGATTGTTGAATGGCATGCATTAAAAAAACAGTCTGTGTTATTTACTAGGTTAAAGCAAAGTTTCTTTGATGAGAAATAAATGTTTTTCGGATATAAACATCTCTTTTGCCATTTAACAGTTTTTCAAATGGGCAACTTTTCTTAGACCAGTCACGTGGGTCTCTGCCTGATCAGTTCATCCTGAGCCACCTCGACCCCAGAAGTTAAAGTTCAATTATTCAGAGTAAACATGTAAAAATCTTTGAGTGTAAGTGGCGATGTAGCACCAAGCCACTAAAATGTTACTTTTGGAAATCACGATTCCAGGCGGTAAAGGCCAAGAAATATCAAATTTAGAGTTCGCTGGTTTACAAAAAAACGAAAATCGGTTATTATTCTAAAACTGTTGGAGAAGGATTCAACTTCATTGTAATGGTTTCTTTTGACTTTTATGTATGAAATAATGAATGAGGTCGAGGCCATATGGGGTCGAGGCCTCGACGAATGAAGTCGATATAGGGCCATGGAAACGCATGACCGGTCAGCATCAAAGCATTCATTTGGGCGAGTTGAAAGTCAGGGACACCGGGATTTCAAATGTGGAAAACGTTTTCAATGCCTTTAGTTCAAATGCAGTCCCAGGGCCCAAACTCAAAACAAATTGATTCGGTGTCACTAATTGCAGCGTCGCTGTGATGTAGTGTTTTATAATATCTTTGTCGTACCTAATGTGTTTTCCATTGCATGCTGTACGCATCGTTTATTTCACCACAATATACCCTATATCCTCGTATACAGGGTGTCCACAAAAATGGTGCAAACGGAGATATGGAGGAAAATATATTGAAAATAGCGGCCATTTTGAAATCCAAGATGGCTGCCAAACAGTTGGTCGAAAAATTGGGAACAACCAAATTCGTGTTTCTTGACCTCAGGTTACCTAAAAACGACAAAAAAAAATCAAAATGTTGCAAAAAATCCATTAAATAACAGAAGGAACCATACTATAGGTGGTCTTGGTGTTAATTGTAAATTATACCAGTTTGAGACATGGTGAGACTTGTGAAGCCTAAAGGTCCGTTCATACTCATTGCATTACAGTACTGCAAAGAAGCCTACCAAAATCGTTTACTGCAATTGCTTGCAGTATGCCCTCTTTTAAGTGCGTTACATTACGTGGATAGCATTCTCTGCCCATATACTGCAATGCAATACTGCAACAAAGTTAAATTCGTTTTAACTTGCATTGTAGTGGGTTGCATCAAGTTGCAGCAGAAAGTGATCGATATATCGACAGTGCAGCAGCACTGCACTGCATTGCAGTGGAAGTATGAACGGATCTTTACAGCAACGCAACGCAACAAAAAACTGCATCGTATTGCATTGGAATGCAGTATGATGCAGTGCATTGTATGCAGTACAATACAATGCAGAGCAGTGCAGCGAATTTCCTTGGAAACCAAATAACACCTCAATTGAATGCCATTGCGTGTCATCGTCTCTTTATTTTGACCATGCTTATTTTTTTTTCTTCCTTTCTCCTCATATTTAATCTTTTTATTACGTGACGTTGGAATGTGCGGAAGTTACGATGCAGCACTGCAACAAAGTTAAATAGTTTTAACTGGTGATGCATCAAGATGCAGTGGGGTGCAGTACGCCAATTTTACTGCAATTCTTCACAAGTTTACAGCGATGCACTGCAACCAGTGACCTGCAGTGCCTGGGTTGACCTGCAGTAAATCGATAAGGAGTGCAGCAGGAGTGACGAAACATTGCAGTAAATTTACTGCAGTGCAATGCAGTGCAGCAGAAGTATGAACGGACCTTAAGCCTACGGATTCTGGACTCTTAAAGATTATGTGTGAGCGAACGGCACACCCATTCATGTCTTGTTTTTTTTTTTCTCCCGTTATTTTTTTTAACATACTATAGTTTCTGGTCTGCCAAGACTATTTGATAAACATTGTTGTTTGTACTCTTCGCCTTATATTTATTTATGTTCGTTATATGTCGTTTTTGCCTCTTTATATGCATTTTGACTATTAGATCATTTTTATCTTTTGTGGGTTTTATCAGCCATTGCTTAGTAAGTTAAAATATCATTTGTATTATGTTGAACATTTATTTCCCATATCCCCAAGCCATTTTACATTTTGATTTTTTCCCGTCTTTTTTTTTAATTCAGATAATTCAGACCATCTCATGTCGACGAAATGAAGATCTTACTTTTTTATACAGCATTTGCAGGTGTAATTTTACAAGGTAAAGGTGTAATATTGGCTTATAATAGGCGCTTTCAAGCCTTACAATTTTCACGGCGTTGTTTCCTTAGTCCATACAAAAAGGAATGATTAGTGAGGTTAAAGGTGGTTGTTCCGATTTATGTGCATTGTGTTCTCTACTTGAAATGAGAGCCTGGCACTTGCACATACACCCCATCAAGTACCGTGGGAAACAAACTTGCGGTTTTTATGGTAGACGCAATAATGCATGTTGCAAAGCCCTTTTCAATACCGTGCTAATATTGATGGTTAACCACTAAATTTCTGGACGACAATGAGAAAAATACGGCCTTCCATCTGATATCAAAATCGATACTATTTCCGGGTAATTCAGGGGGTCCCAAAGAGGATCGGAACACGCACCTTTAAGAGCACCCACTTTGATAAGCTAGTATTCTGGTGACAATATGAGGTTAGAGCTGGCCATTCAATCCCTAAGTTTCATATCCCAGTATCTTATAGATGATGTAACATACCGCCGCCTGTGTGGCTCCTAGTCTTATTTCTGAAAAATGCTGCCGTTTATGAATTTTGACTTGCCAGGCTACCCATAATCCCTCACGAGTTTGAACATCGCAATGCAAAAATGTGAAATTTGCCGAGTTGAAATGGGGAAAGTCGGCGATTTGACCTGGGAGTGTTAAATTAGAGCGAGAGAAGTGAGCATAGTTAGTATCGGACTAGATTATATTGAGTTGATATGGACAAGTTATTAATGGGGCGATTTGCTATGGACGAGTTAATATTTGGCGAGTTGATATGGGTGTTGATATTAGTGTTCTTTAGTGGAAAGCTTTGGATGTCATCAAATTTGATTTTGTTACAAAGTGCGTTGAAGCTGTCCCCTTTTGTTCTGTCACAAGAGAGCTTAACGCAGGTCATAACAATTTTGTTACAAAGTGCGTTTTTGAAGAGGAAGAGGGGTAAGCGTTGTTAACATAAACGTAAGGCTGATTGGTTACATTCCTTCTTTCCATTGAAGCCAAAATAAGTACTAACATACCTAGTAATTCGTGCAAATGACGTCATAAAGTCCGCGAGTAATTTTCAATTTTAAAAAAAGGGTAGGAATATCGGATTTTCACGCGGTTTTCGACCCCAATGATGGCAAATGTCTAGTTTTATATAAACCTAGAGATAGAGCCATACCTTGCAAATTATTTTCAAAAATGAACATTAACATTATTCTTTGGTGGAAACCACTTGCCGGGCGGCACACCCTCCTGATCGAATTTGACGACAAAACCTAACTCCGGTGAAGGCGCTTCATTCATTTTTTTTCGCTAAAATGATCGGAAAGGATGTAAAAACAAAAAGAGGTTTGCGGGTCTGAAACAAAAAAAAAGTTCGCTTGCCGAAACAAACAAACAAACAAACACACACGTACAAACCATACAATGACAATCACGTGCGTCATGATGTCATTTATTGTGACAACAGGTACGTAACATTTGGCATGGAAAGATTTTAATCTTTAAAGGTAATTTCAAAATTACCTTTACTACTTTTCCCCTATTACAGTAACGGCTTTGCGATATCCGCTACCAGATGATCTTCATGAAATGTTAGATAAGCTCAATACTGGGACTGACACAAGTGGGATTGATACGCTACTAGAGATAGCCAAAAATGGTCTCGAACCCAAAGTTGGAGACGACACGGTTCACGTGGTCATAGTAGGAGCAGGGATAGCTGGTCTTACTGCCGGTTACACTTTGAAAAAAGCTGGATATGATGTAAGTAAGAGGCTACTGATATTTAAGGCGCACATTGTACGTGTACATGAGGCGGGTATCCGACCCTAAAATAATTATGCACTTAAATGTCAACGCTCAGTTGTCAATTATAAAGATAAAAATATTACAATAACAGTATATAATAAACTTAATATTCGAATGGGCAAAAAGTCTTCAAATTTCGTAGCCCAACGCTACTACATTGGCACCATGTTGCAGAACATCTAGAGCATTCAATATAATTTTCAAAGTTCCAAAGATGTTTGAATGCCTTCCCCTTGATGGCTGATTTATGCAGTCCGGGACGGCACCTACGCTTAAAAATCATCATCACCTAAGTAATCCGGGATAAGATGACGAATTACCTAAGTATTCGGAGGGCATTAACTTTCTACAGGCTATCCAAAAGTGTGAACGTTCGAGACAAAGACATTTTGTTAAAACCAAAAGAACGCATGGGTCCTCCTTGTTCCTTTCAGGCCAATGAATAAAGCCTTTATTTGCCATTTCCAATCCGATATGTAGAACAAGATATATGCTTCATCACAAATGAGACTGCAAAATCAAATTGGTCCGATTTTTGCCTTTAAGCATTTGGAATGCTTGAGGCAATATGAATACACTCGACTTCAGAGCACATCTTCTTTCCATCTTAAAATAACACAAAATAGATCTTGCTGTATTACTTTAATGACAGAAGACTTCGAGAGTCCTGTTACCGTGTTCTACCAAGCGCTTCTAACAAGAGATATGTTGACTCGAGTTCTTGCCATTCTGGTCCGTTCTGGATCTGTTGGGTTGAGTCTGCTACTGGTACATGTAGGCCTAATCTACAGAATCATAGGGTTACTTAGGGATTAAATACGGAAGTGTCTGATTGGCTCTGTTTGGTTTGGTTTGATTTCAGCATTCAGTGTAGAGAGAACTGATAAGGCTATTGCTGATTTACCATGTCTGCTAATGAACGTGAACTGGCTGATTAATTTTTAAAAAAACGTACACCAAAGAACTGTCGATCATAAAGACAAAGTTCGCACTTTATTGACCACAATGAAATTCAAAAGGCTTTGTCAATGTCTTCAGGTTCAATATTATTTGACTAGGTTACAAAATCATGTTCCTCGCAATGTAATCAATGCAAATTGGACCAATCCGATTTTGCACTATCCGTTTTGATGAAGCATAATCTTTTCTTATACATATGAAATAAACAAACAAATCAAAGCTTATTTATTTGGCTTTCAGAGTATATCAAACAAAGACTCATGCGTACTTTTGTTTTTAACAAGATACCATTGTCTCGAGTGTTAAAGGGGGATGGTCAGATTTAAGGATATGAAGTTTGCATCTTAATAAATTGACCTTCACTCCAAAACCCCATCTGTAAAGTTTTGCGCCGATATTTCAATCCGTTTTGATGCGAGAGGTAAAAACGTGATTTTGTAAGCCCGATATAGAGAACTGTGTAATTTTAATATTGGTCGACCAAAATGGGGCACATTTTCGCTCATAACTTTCAAACCAAACATCTTTTTGCTCTAAGATTTCACAGGGTAAATCCGAAAAATAGTAGCTTTCTTCTGATACCAAAATGTTGACCACTTCCGGTAAAATCTGGGGCTTCTGGAAACACTTACATGATCAAGGACGAAACCAACTTCGACTTCTACAAGAGGATCAGTAAGTCAGTCAGCTTCCATCCGCTGGAGACTGGAAAGGGTGTTCCCGACAATAATACGGAATAAAAAAAAGGTCCGCGGTGATGATTAGTTTTCAATTTCGCTTTGATTTCTACTGCCAGCATGTATAAGAAAACTCTTTCACGAATGACCCAAGTGTCCTGTTAATAGCCACAAAATGGTTTTGGCTCTTTGCGGCTTGGTTGATCATTTGGTCGAGTGTTAGAAGCCAAGACTCGGGGGAAGGTGCAGAAGCATTTTTGAGCTGGTTTAAATTTAACTGAAGCTGATTGCGCTGGGGGGGGATGAGGACATAATTATAATCATGATTCAATTTGAATTCTAAATCTTGAGAGGATAGTGAGATTGAGATGCGATCGTAGTGAATGATCCAGTTGAATTGTCGCTAAGATCGCTTTCGGAGTGGAATGTATCATGAAAATATGGATGGACCGTTAACTTCTCTCCTTTTTAAGGTCCCCTCCTCGATGTGCCCAAATGTGGATCTGGAACATCCTATGTGGAAGTTTACATGTGTGTCATTTTGGTGTATCGTTCGTACATGTTACCAGGTGAAACCTTCTTCTGGTTTATCGATTTCCGCCAGGTCGCCTTCATAGGTACTTGCTTCGCATTCATGTGCTAACCCCTTCAACTGCATAGGTATATGCAACTTTTTTCTTCATAAAGCTGTATTTGTGGAGTTGGGCATATCATTTGTAGACCAGCACCCCTCCCAATGGAAGCCTGGGAGGGCAACCATCAACTCAAATTTGCGTTATGTTTTTCTTTTTCATTGTAGTTTTCGAAGAGCATATGATCTAATTCATTTAGAGAACTCCTTAAAGTGATTTATTGGTATGAATCTATCGGCACATATATAATGAAATATCCCTAAATAAAACGTACCAGATGGTTTTCATGGCCATTGGAGTATTCCTTGCGAAAAAAATCCAGATTTATTCCTACAAATGTACCCAACTGTACAGCAATCATGGAAGCTACCATATTTATTCCCTGTGGTATATTTACAACGCCGCATGCAATACCGAAACAGAGGCCAGCGAAAATATATCACGTGACTTCAGCAAGTTTGCCACAAGCGTCATCCTTGTGAACTTCGTTCAGCACACAAGGATAGGAGCGAAGTTCGTTTAGAAATTTTTATTGCAAAAAAGCTACACTTTTTAAAACCTCAGTGATTTGAGAAAAAATTAAGAGGGGTGTTTTAGATATCATTTTGTGATTAACAAAGGTTTTACTTGGCCTAAACACTAACACTCCATGAAAACGTGGACATTTGAAAAAGGGGCGCGTAATATTTATAGTTTTATCGTAGTCGCACTGTAACCACTGGTCTCTATACAATGGATTGGCTACACAACAGTAATTGTATATTATACTCGATTCATCTGATATGTGACCCCGTACCATTTTTGCGGAGGGGAAAAATTCAATGAGGCGCAGGGACTTCTGTTAATCATGTTATTAGTCGTGTCCACACGGTCGGACCATGGAGGTAGGAGAGAAGGAGAAAGCTCTTCCCTAATTGCATTACGCAACGCCGATTATCCCAATTATATCACTTGGCAACTCATTGTAAAAGCATAGACCAACAAAGGCCACTTCTCGGCAGGGAGTACTCTTTCATGTTCCATGATCATCGCCGACAGAAGCGGGGCATGCTCAGTTGAACAAGATATGACCTGTGCGCAGAAAGGTATATCCCCGATGCGCAGTGGTTTGTTTACATGTGGAGACGAAAACAAAGAGATTGAGTCGATTACAGCCGAAATTCTGAGTATTTCAGTCCAAAAAAATCGGAGATAGCATGTTCCTAAGATGAGTTGATGCACATGCATTCAGCATTAACATTGATCTCGTAGTGCGTTGTTATTTGCAATGTAATGAAAATATATTTTATAGTATTCATGTTTTTAGGAAACATACAGATGAATAAATTATGTTATCAATGGAGCATATTCAACGAGTAGGCCTAGGGCTAGGCCTGACCCTATATCAATTTATTTTTGCCATTTTGGTTTTCAACACATCTTGGTGGGCAAGGGGGCTGAGGGCAACATTTCACAGAGCGGATACTGTCGGGATGAAGAAAGAGATTCGCATATTAACTTACTTGAGCAATATTTTTTTGGGGGAGAGCAAAGCACCCAATAAAAGTCAAAATCATTTAAGACGGTTTTCTGAACAGTGGTAGCACCAGAAATGGGTTTTTGGGGGTATCGAGCATAATGGCACTTTTTGAAGAGGCCCCCAATTTTTCATTCCAAATTTGATATTTTGGCAGAGTAACGTTGGTAATTGATCTAGGGAACTATACCACCTGCGAACGAAGAATGCTAAAAATGTGTATTTATCATAAAATAAAATCGATGTATTGTTCATTGAAATTGGAATCCCAGATTGGAACTTAACGTCAGAGCTAGAAATGCTACTTTTATGTCCCCGTCCAGGATAAAAGTGCCACCTGAAAAAGAAAATAACCGCTAACTTTACTTGCTGAAACCAAATAACCACCTAACATAATGAGAGCGTAGACCGTAACGGGCGCTTTGTTTCCTGGCTATTTCACACATTGAAGGCTGTCTCCAACAGCCGTTTAATTATAATCCCGAGATATTCGATAATAATTTATTCTAATTACAATAATTCTTCGTTTGTGACACATAGACATTTTCGAGCTTAACCATTTCTACTTACGAAAAAAAAATGGGGGCCGCTCTTCCAAAAAATGTGTCTTACCTTATTATTTGCTTTAATAGAGCGTTCTCCTTCTCCCTACCTCTATGGCCCATTGTACTCAATTGAGGCTTCTGCTCATAAAATCCAAGATTACGTAAAATGCATACCGCTGTGGTGGTGGTTCTACGCTACGTTTTCCCATTGTGACCCTGCTACCCGCCTTCATGAACCCAAAACTAGTATTCATGCCCCCAGACACAGCACTATGATTTTCCCTTAAAATGTTGACCGTCCAGTGTAAAAGTATAAAATATATCATCCGACCTGTCTAGTTTGTGCTTTGGTGATTTAAATTGAATAATTGTAGCATTTTCCCAACACATGCACCGAAATGTATCTCCAGTGAGCTATGTCCCTCTGTCTCTTCAATGAAATGTTCATGGTTTATTTTAATGAAAGGGGAACAATTGGGGTAGGGACGTAAGAGTTGTTGGCATCGTTCCCGTCTCTCCTCTTCCCTTTCCAGGAAAAATATGCCCTCCCAATATTTTTAACAATTTTTACCAATATAGTAAATCAAACCTGGAGGAATAAGCCCGTAAAAGGCATCTTCATGTAATAATATGCCTTTTGTATTTTCTGTCGTGCATGACAGATATCCGAGTATGCTTGTTTTATGGGCCGATCAGGACAGCAGGCAGTTTCAAAACTTCCCTTTTTTGTTTTCTTTTCTTTGTTCACTAAACCTACGAAATGTCCTCTGTTGTATTCGACAACAAAGTGCAAATTTTTATACAAATTTGTACCTCAGAAACTCGCCTCGTGTCCCCTTTAAAATGAAGAAGACCCTCTTTGATTAAGTCCTACAGTTTGTCACGAATAGATCTATGGAAAATGTTTAATGAATGTGTTAGAGTTATTCAACCTTATTCTGCATGCTTTAATGTATTTGACCTCATTTTACCTTTGTGAACTCGAGTGACCTTGAGCTTGACTGTGCAGGTGGTTCCATGTCCCAATTGTTTTCCATTTAATTCTCTACCTCTCTGACAAATTTGATGCTTTTATAACAAAATGCGCGTTTTTTACCATTATCTGCTTAACTACATTACAATGTTGTGGTAAATATGACCCAACTTTAGGACAAATTTGAGAAACGGGGTACTGTGAAGTTTGGTGTCGTTGTTTAGATAAGGCATTTTCCTTCCCAATTCAAGTTAGATTTTCGCTCCAAATATCATACTTAAGAAATACGGCGTTACAAACATTCAAGTTTTTACAAGCCGAGTGAAAACTAGAATCAATGTACTCATCTTAGGAACATGCTATCTCCTATTTTTTTGGACTGAAATACTCAGAATTTCGGTCGGCTGTAAATCGAATCAATCTCTTTGTTTTCGCTCACATGTAACAACCACGGCCATCGGGGTATACCTTTCTGCGCACAGGTCATATCTTGTTCAACTGAGCGTGCCCGCTTCTCGGGCCCCGATGATCATGGAAAATACAAGCGGCCTTTGTTGGTCTTCTGCTTTTACATGATTTGCCAAGTGATATAGTTGGGATACTATATAATCGGCGTGCGTAATGCAATTAGGGAAGAGCTTTTCTCCTCTCTCCTACCTCCATGGTCCGATAGAGTGAACCCGATGTGCTTTCACACGGCAAATTTATATCCGACACTACAACCGATCAATTTGAGGTCCGTGTAGAAGTAACCATTTCCGGCCTACTCATAGTCCCGGGAACAATGGTGAACAATAGGGCAATCGTATCAGTTGACTCTTTACGAAACATTAGTTTAACGCTTAATTCCGTTATCGTCTATTGAGCCCCGTACGTCATGGCTCCCACCGGACGATATCTGCTTCACACCGGTAATAAGTGACTTATGTCCGACCCCAGCATGTGGAGACGATTTACAATAGGGTACAATAGGCGTGAGGGGGATTATCGTATTTGTTTTTTTAATTCCATCGGACTTAGTTAATACCGTTGTAAAGGAGATATGGTCCGGCAGACCCACAGTCCAGGCTCATAGACGACAACGGAGAACTAATGTATGAAGATTCAAACTGCATCGATGCCCTATTGGTTCGCCATTGTTTCCCGGACTGTGAGACCGGCGGCATATCTCCTGCCACACCGGTAATAACGCACGTGTGGACGCAGCTATGTGAGCATATTAAAGCCTGAAATACACTATATGCGTTTCCATACTGAATGAAATTGTATTTAATGGCAGGGCGTTAAATGACCGGAGTGTCCCGCCAAGATAATCCGGTGTGGCACGTGCCGTTTGAATTCTTTCATTTTCCCCGTAGAGCCCCTCTCCGACTTATTGGAATAGGTCCAAAACTCCAAGGGGACCAACGTATCAACGCGAATAGAGCATAGATGAATGGAGTAACGGGCGGACATCTTGGTCTACCAAACACAATAGCATTCTAGAGACACCTGTTTAAAAGAAGTTGTATCCCGGGTGCACGTTTTAGAGACACGCCATCCCATACGCGCAAATACAATGAGCTCAATGAATTGGCTTGATTCTGTTGTCTGTTATCCACATTTCAATAGAAACCAATTTTGTATAAATGACCGGCTCTTAACCACCTGCTTGAGCTCTTTTTGGAAGACCAATATGGCCGTCAGTGCCTCATCTACGAAGCCCAGGTTTCCATCCATTGTATAGAGTCAGTGTGCGAAACCCACTAATCCGCGGTTTTCAGCAATCTACGTACTTTTCAATGTACCGAGTTAGCGCTTCTTTGTATGAAGAAGAGTTTCCTAATTTCATTTAAAAAAACTTATTTCTCAAGAATCCCAGGCTCCATTTTATAAATTAGGCACAAATATATGCCATTTTTGATAAATTTATATATTTTAAAGGAAAGTTATTAAATTAAAACTGTGTTTTTAATTTCTAATGTAAAAGTAGACGCGATAGTCTTTCATACAGACCAGATCTTGAAGTACTGATCATCATTTCAAATATGGTCTTGTGGCAGAAAACGAAGCGTAAAAAATATAAAACATGGCGGTTCGTTAAATCGTCTACTGCTTCAAAAGTTAAGAAGTGAATGAAATGACAATGGTTGTTTTCTTCGCAAGGAATACTCCAATGACCATGAAAACCATTCTGGTACGTCATATGTAGGGATATTTCATTATATATGTGACGATAGAGCGATACCAATAAATCCCTTTAAGAGAACTCCTTAAGGGCTTCTTCGAAAATCAATATTCAAAAGGGGGGTATTTCTTGGTGATATTCAAAATGATGACCTGAAAATAATGTGGCAAATGGCAGGGGTATAAGCGTAGTTTTAATATGGGTTATTTGGCGAAGGCTATTGGAAAAAATTTTGCCAAGAATGTTCACAATTGGTGAAATGCAGATATTTAATTCTGGCAGAATGCAAAGATGCCAAGAACATGGTACGTAGAGAGATTATTTTACTCTTAATAAGATGTGCCGATTTACAAAATCATGGAACCAACACCTTTTCAGCGGCCATTGAATTCAAAATGCGGCGGAGACTATTTTAATACATATGTAAAAATTAAAATGTCAATAACCCCTAAAAATCTCTCTCTGTACCAATTTTCTCTTTCCCCTAGACGTAAACATCGCAGTGCAGATTGGCATTCATGCCGCAACACAATGTTTCATTTTGTCAATATATATCACGATAATTGAGGCTACAGTGGACAGATCAGGTGGAAGAATTCAAACAATCTATGGAGACAGCTGGTATGCTGAGTTAGGACAATGAGCATACCAGAGAAGAAACATAGTAGGTATAGACGTATTCACTAGCAGCCAATGTTGGTGCACAAGATAGACGCTTCCATTACAATACATTCACCTGTCAATGATCCCTGTGCATCGCTTAAAACATGGATCGATTTGACAGGTGAATGTATTTGTAGTCCAGGAATGTAATGATCTTGTCCACCAACATGGCTGGTGACTGACGTCATATTGAATGCGGTCTATTGATTCAGCACAGGTAACTAGAAAAACAAGAAACTTGCCGATGTTACATGCTGAGAATAACTATCTTGGGTCTACACCACGATCTCTGTAAATTGGAAGAATTGGGAACCTGGGGGCTCCGTAATTGAAGCCATATTGGACCCCACCCCCCCAAAAAAAAAATCCAACCAAGTGGTGGTTAAGGATTCATTTTGCACAAACGTGTTGCTTTGAACTGTAACTATAATAAGGGGACATAACCCGAAAAGGTGGGTGAGTGCGGAAAAGTGCGGGAACCCTTGCAATGTTCACTTTCCAAAAACACCATTTTCTCATGCAATTTGATGGTAACAATAGTATTTTATAATGCATGACCAACTGCTTGCCAAAGCAAAATCAAATTGTTTTCCTGATGCCTTGTGCCGCATAAGCGATGCGGGTGTGGGCGGGCGAACTTAGGAGCATTTAGTTTCAATGCATATTTAAATTTCTACTTAATAGTTGATAGATCACAATTTTTTAAAATTGCAAGTTAATTATTAAAATAGTAAATAGGCCTACTTTGAGTAACAGGCTGAAAACCGGTGTAAGGCTAATGAAGCACGCCAAAGGTTGGTCATGGGCCGTTTCATACATGCGTAAGTAGTACAAGAGTGGTCGCAACGTTCAATGACAATGTGTCGAATTTCTAAAGCAGGAGAAGCCCAACGCTTAAATCAGGTCTTTAATTACTTTTTTAAAACCGACAAAAAAAATGCAAATTTTATTTTCCCAAGTAAGTAACGGGCAGTTGTTTCTGTGTTTCCACGGGCAAATTTTTTTAACATTTTATAAGTTGCGGGTAAAGTTTGTTTTTTTTTAATGGAAAGTGGGGAAGTGGAAGTTGTTTTTGCTCACGGTGGGTGGAAGTTTTTTTAGAAAACTTCCACCCCCCCCCCCTTGAAGGTAAAAAATGGCGGCCTAATGTATTTGAAGTTGCGCGCGAATGGCATACCCCGAGATAAACCTGATAAAGCGGTGTCTTGGAAGGCGATTGGTTTGTGTATACCAAGGTGTTCGCCGGATGCTTCACTCGTATAAATGACAGGTTTGTTGTGTAGCCAATCCTTTGTATAGAGATTAGTGTTATTTATACATTTTAAAAAGAATCTTAAAAATTGGTGAGAATTTACGCACAATCTGTGTCCCATTTAAAGGGGCATTTCGTTAAAAAATGGTTCTAATTAAGAAAATCGGATAGTGCCTTTAAGTGCATAAGGGAATCCATTAGACCCATGATTCGTTTGTCGCGCGCCATGTTTAAACGCTTAATATTGTAATAATAATGACAATTATTAATGTAATTGTATTATTGTCCTGCTGTTATGAGCCAATTTTATGTAAAGGTCCCCAAAGCATTTTTTAATATGTGACCTGATCCACCAAGGACGGACAAAGTCCCAAGATCACTTAAGGAGAGGAGAAAGAGCTCGGAAGCGTGAACTTGGATAAAAATGAAGAAACAAGAATATCTTTAGCGAAATATTGTTTTACTGGGCAAAAGGAAGTGCATTGTTTACGTGAGCATAATTTTTAAGCTTGTTTTATCAGCATTTAACAATCTGAACATACTTGCAATGAAAAATCCCTACTTTCCAGGTTTCGTGGGAGCAAGTCACATATTTGAGCGGGAGAAATTGCTGCCGTCATAAAAAATGGTTTTGGAACCTCCATTTTTGATTTAAATGTTTTGGCCTGCTATGTGGCGGACATTGATGTATTCCACTTCCTGACAGAGTTGTAGTATCTTCAAATGGCAAGCTGTTAATCTCAAATCTGTAAATTAGGCTAACCCTCACTTTATTATAAAGAAAAGAATTTGTTGAGTGGAAGAAATTGCCTTAATTCGGCCTTGTTGTTCTACTTCAATAATAGTATTGCCTGTGTCATGAAAAGAGTCCTGTGAAAACTGCCCTGCCTATTGTGTTCCCTTATGTTCACGCACGCATTATTTTTACAGCACCCTTATAGCCTGCCTAGTCTACAAAGGTCACGGTTTATTCAAGTTAATGTGCATGGTAGATGTAGGGCACTCTTCTCATGGGGACTCTTAGTTTCGTTACACCGGGTGTGAAAGTAGAGTATCCGCCGGGGAAAGCCATTAGTCCGGGCTCCGCACACGACAACAGGAAATAAAGCGTGATTGAAAAGATAAGGGGTGTGCAGAGTCAACTGAATCGAGTTGCGATGTGATTTTCCGGTGGGACTATTTAAAAAAAAAAAACATCTACAACGGTTTTTAAAAGGTCTAATCAACTTTGATTCGCTATCTATCTAGGGTTTGCTCTGTTGTGAGTGTTTGAGTCTTTTCAATATTTTTACCCTTATTTTAAATTTTAAAATTACAGTATATACCGGGTCATAAAGGCAAAAAAAATGTTTTCAGTAGGCCCGCTCATTTTGATTTTGGAGCCATTTCAATCGCGTTTCGCTTTTTGTTTTATTTTACCTGAGAAATCTGCATTTTTTACACCAAAATCATCGGAGATAAATATTGCTTTTTAAAAAAATTGTAAGTGATCCAATCGATACTTGGTTTAAACAGTCAAAAATTTTTAGCAGTCCAAAATATGATTTCCACTGTATTGCCCTTACGATTTGGCCGAATGTGAGCCATGTCTGGGGGGGGGGTCCTTTTAAAAAAACGACAGAAAAGGAAGAAACCAACAGTAGTTCAATACGTGTTATACTAAGTGTTCCGTACGGAAAATATGGCTAATAACAAAAAAAAGTTTGGAGGTGGCGATTGCGTTAATTACGATAATGATATTGTTATTTTTATTTTAATACCGTTTCACTACTACTTGGGTCCATAATTCATCTGCCTATCGAGAGTGGCATGAAGAAATCCACTCTTGGTATTTGCAATGGTCAAAAGTTCCGAAAATTGATAGCTGACGCAAACCCACAGTTTGCTTAGTATCCAACATCTAATGAAGATGGTGGAAAAAACGCAGGGGAACTTTTCGACGAAGCTCTTAAGAAATTAGATACTGTACGTATATCCTTTTATTGGTAGAACTTTTATTAATCACGATTCGAGTAACGGAAATTGACGTAGTGCGAACTTATGCAAGGCAGCGTTATTACAATAGGAGAATTCCAACAAAATCCGCATTCCAGATACAGCACACTCTGGCGCCTGACATCTTTACATCTCACTGATGGCGTAGCAATTTTTCACAGCACTGTGAAATTTGCAAAAGTTAACTCACCATAAATTACATTGCTTTTATTATCCCGTTAGAATGCAAATATTGTGCCACGGACTTGAATGCCTACAAGTACGATCGCTTCAACGTCAAGGTAAGACTCTTCCATTTACATATGGTTTTGTTGGTAAGTTGGTTGTCGACGTTGGTTAACGTAATAAAAACCGAACTGCATCGTTATATATCGATTTTCATTAATGATATTCAGGATTGTGATCTCCAGGGTGCGCATATGGAAGCACAAGTGTATCACTTTCTTCTTATCCCTAGATAAGGAAGCCTTTGTTATCTCCAAATAACACTCCGTTAACTGGAGATAGCGCTTCCAGTTTAACGCAACATTTTCTTGTACAAGAAAGCAAATTACCAGAAAATTGCTGATGATGTAACCACTTTTAACATGCACATAACATATTACATCAGTGAACTTGGTATCGAAGAACTTTGGTCAAATGTTAGGGTTACATCATTGACTTCAATGAATAAATCGAGGGTTTATAATCAGAAGGACGTAACTCAACACTAAAGAAATATTAACGAAATTCTGCTGTTCATAATAGCTCATTACTAAAGTTTATATAATGTTTGCTTACAGTACCATATACGAGCTTTATGAGATGTTTACATTTTGAGTAATGAATAGATTTGCTTAGTAGAAAATATTAAACATAACATTTCTCAAAAGCAGTATTACAGCAGAATTAAAGAAATTCTTTAATATTTCTTTTAGTGTTGATTTACGTCCTTCTGATTCTCAACCCTCGAAATATATTCCCTCTGAAATGAGTGCTCTGGGTCACTCACAATATTAATAGTCCAGAGGGTTAAGACCCTTCTGGAGCAAAATCGTGCACTTTGTGATAGAAGTATAACCTTTTGCACACAGTTAATATGGACCATAACTCACCATTTCAAAACGGGACCCCAGCTGGATTCGACCTGTGGCGACCATGGTGGTCATTTTTCAAAATGGCCGCCATTCTTATTTTCAAAGTCTTATATCTCTGTTAATAACACCGATAGGAACTTTATTTTTGTGTCTATACCTATGTTTCCAAGGTCAAGGAATCCAAATATAACATTATCTTTTTGATATCTGGGTGTCAACCATTTTATTTTCCAATATGGCCGCCAATTTGCACAAAAATCGGCACTTTTCTTATATTTTTGGTTAAAAAATGTTTTTTTTTTTTTTTTTTTTTGTTCATAATAGCTCATTACTAAAGTTTATATAATGTTTGCTTACAGTACCATATACGAGCTTATAGATGTTTACATTTTGAGTAATGAAAAGATTTGCTTAGTGAAAATATTTAAACTCACATTTCTCAAAGCAGTATTACCGCAGAATTAAGAAATTCTTTTAATATTTCTTTTAGTGTTGAGTTACGGGGTCCTCTAATTCTCAACACGAAACCCCTCGAAATATATTCCCTCTGAAATGAGTTGCTGTGGGTCACTCACAATATTAGAGACCTATCCACAATAAAACAAAAACGCTACCACTTCGTACTACTAACAAATGTTTCGCAAAGCTTAGAAACTATTTGATACATAGGTTGAATCCTCAAAGAAACAACACAAAGCCCTTCTGGCATTTCCTCAATACATACAACAGGAAGGTTTTTGGTGTCAAACCGCACCATTTTGACGTGGTTGGGCACCACTGTATTCCTGCACCGAAATGTGCTGAATGGCAGTTATCTTGGGATGTTCCAATAAGTATTGTCCCGGATGTGGAAAAACCCCTAGACTATACCTCGAACTTCAGAATGTATCTGGTCGTGATGAAATAACTGGAAGAGTCTTGCAATATCGGTAGGCAAGCACCGTGTAATACGTTCCTTATCCCAGATAAGGAAACTTATCTCCAAACTAACACTTCCTTAACTGGAGATAACCTTCGTTAACTGGAGATAACAAGCTGAACCCCCCCAAAAAAAAATTTATAACGCGCCTTATCTAGTTACAGCTGAACCCCAATAACGCGCCTTATCTTCTAAGTTCACAAAGCTTATCTCGATATAGCAGAGCTGAACACCCAAAATAACCGACCCTTATCTGGGGTTAACAAAGCTTATCTCGGGATAAGGTCTCTTATCTCGATATAAGTCAAAAACCCTTATCTCCAGATAAAAGCTGAACCCCAAATAACGCACCTTAACCTTATCTGGAGTTAACAACCCTTATCTAAGGTTAGCAAAGCTGAACCTAAATAACGGATCCCTTATCTTGGGTTAACAACACTGAACCCCAAACAATGGTCTTTATCTTGGGTTAAGAAAGCTGAACCCCAAATAACGGTTCCTTATATAGAATTAACAAAGCTTATCTATCTAGAGATACAAAGCCTGAACCCAAATAACGTCCTTTCTTGAGTTACACACCTAATCTGGAGTTAACAAAGCTAACCCCAACTAACGGCCCTCCTGGAGATAACAAAGCTGAACCCCAAATAACGACTCGTTTATTTGGGGTTCAGTTTCTGTTAACCCCCTCTAGGATCGTTATTTGTGGGTTCAGCTTGTTATCTTGGTTAAACTGAAGCGTTATTTGGAGATAAGGGGCCTTAAGCCCTAATAAGGTATTCTTATCTAAGATAATCTTTGGTTAACCCAATAAGGGACCGTTATTTGGTTCAAGCTTGTTATATAAAGAGAAGGACGCGTTATTTGGGGTTCAGCGTTTGTTTAACGAACCCTTGAGTAAGGACCGTATATTTGGGGTTCGCTTTGTTAACCCAAGATAAGGATCGTTATTTAGGGTTTTCATCTTTCTTATCTCGAGATAAGCCTTTGCTTACTAACTTAAATAACAACCGTTATTTGGGTTTCAGCTTGTGTTAACCCAAGATAAGAACGCCGTTAATGTGGGGTTCAGCTTTGTATCTTCAGTCAACAGAGCCGCTAAAGCCCTCCAGTTAACGGAGTGTTATTTGGAGATAGCTTCCTATCTAGGGCTAAGAAAGAAAGTGATACACTTTGTGCTCCCTAAGCCAAAACAGTGCGGCTAGTATTGCCTCCGATTTTCACCAAGATCTTTAAAAAGGTTCCCCGGAAAATGCAATAGAATTGGGACGTGGTTGTGTCAAGTCTACAAGGAGTGACCAGAAAGCATTGAATATTGGGTTGGCGATGACATCATTTGGTGGTACCATATGATTTATCAGAGGTCATAGAAAATTCCAGGTGACACTGGTGTGATATTCAGGCCACTAGACTGATAATCATAGTTCACAAATATGTCCCTGGTATGGTCATTTTTTTCTGTACCTGTTATTGCACTTGGAAAATGTCCCACCAAGATTTGGAGTAAAGGTGTATCATCTCCTTTCCGGACTTTTACAAGATTGTCTACTGGTGATGTACGCGCCGTAGTTAAAGCGGCACCTGGCACATTTTTACAAAATAATGAAATTATTCTCAATTTTGCTCTCACTGATAGTCAGGCCAATTGAAGAACAGAGATATAATTTTACAAACATAAAAATGACTACCCAAAAACAGATAAGGACATTGATATGAGGATAAGACATAACCTTTGTCAACAAATGTGGTATTTCCATGAAATATTTTTGACTCGTACTCACTGATATAAAACCACGAGGTTTGTAGACCGATCAAACAGTGTGCATAGCTTGGGAAACTGCATACGGCGTGGCATGTTCTTGTGTTAAACGCCATTTTCGATGTCCCTGCTGAATTTAACGTCCGCCGGCGCACGTTAATTATAAAATCGTTGTGTTTACCCATAAGGAAGCTGATTTGGTCTTAATCCATTTCCAACAAATTTCCGGGTGGAGGGCTTTTGGTATATAAAAGCCTTACAGCCATGGCCAAAAATATCGATTTTGAAAAAAATCTTGAGGGCCGGGTGGGCACTATTTTTTCAAATGTGCGTGGGTATCTTATGCTAGAAGCAATAATAGCACATTTTTAAAGGGACACAATAGCATGGAAAAAATTATACGTAATGAAAGGGACCCTTACTGAAGCACTTCAACATATTTTAAACGAAAATTGGGTGTTTACATTTGTAAAAAAGGAAGAAGTAATTTATTATTTTCCTTGTAACTACTTTATCAACCAAGGATGCTGACATTATTTAACTATTGTTATTGTATATTATGTTCTAATCCCGGGTAATTCCTCTTTCACTTGTAAGATCAATAGCTTACTGCAATCCTGAAGTAAAATGTCTGAATACCTGTCCTGGCAAGAGATATATCCTCCGGGCTCACAGTCCGGGCCAATGGTGAACAATTGCAATCGTTCTTTGACTCTTCAACGCAACATAGTTGTCAACGCTTTTAATATTCCGTTGTCGTCTATGGAGCCCGCACTATATACCTGCACGGACAATGATTCTGTTCACCGTTCACCCAGTCGATGCTTTTTGAATTGATAAAAAACATTCCATGCTAATACACTGTACATACTGGCATGGATGTCAGCACCTTGATTCTCCCGTGGCAGGAATTGCACGAACTTGCACGAACTCATGATTTTTTAACTGGTCCTAGAACAGAAGATTCGGCGTAGAAATCTATTCAATACATGTACAAAGGCCTCTCAATACAATCTACATACAACGAGTCAATGGGTCTTATTACCAAGCAACATGAGACCCGTCCTGCATATGTACAATTCTCAACAACTACTGGCAATGCAATAATTTAACAACAAACCAAGATGTAATAAAGACTGTTAACTAATTATCCTCTATCCAGCTTAATAGAACATCCTGATGAATCTTCTACCAGCTACTGTTAAAATGGCACCGGATTTAAATAATATCCAAAACATGCTTGCATGGACTCGCTAGATATTAGGAACTTAGTGAAGCGCGCCACTTCAAAATTAATTGCTGCCACACTTTGACTCGGACAACTGTACCGTTATAGTTATCGGTACCAGTAATCAAGCAGATCAGAAGCAGATATGTCTGGATGTTAACCAAGTCCCATATCCGACTCGTCATCTACCGTTCAAAATCATAAATAACCCTTAATTCTTCACCTTCAAATGGTTTGGAATTTTGGAATAAGAATATTTTGAATATGAATAAAATTAGATGATTTCTGTAATTGCCATGATTTGTTAACACAGACCCTGGCTGTTGAGGAGGGCAGGAGCGGGGCTCTCCCGATGGTGCCCTGTTGTGTAGCTTATGATAGGACTACTTCTGGAACGAGGACAACCTGATGTAAGACATCACTATCTGAAAAGTATGATATACAATATGAACGAATCTCAACCCAAACGTACGTTCAACGCAAACATAACTGGCAGGTTTTGATGTCACGTGTGACCCCCGGAGGATGTGTGTTTATTTGGAATATGGAATTCGTTTTATTTCAGTCTCGACCTAGTCAAAAGAATCCCATTTTTGCTACAGGTACAAACAATCAAGTATTGTATTAAAACCCTTTGATTTGTCGGTGCGAGATTTTACTCATGCGGTAGGACAATAGGCCCTTGAAAAAAAGGTATGCACCAAACTGTCCGTTTGGTGCTTTCTAGGAAACATTACCTGTGATTCAAATTCTTTGATAATGCAACTTTTGAATCATTGAGCATTTGAATAGGGAGGGGTAAAATTAAACTGGGGGATTTGGGATTTTTAAAATTGTTTCACACGTGGTTGAAATGTGATTAGACATGTTAATATTGTTCTAAAGATTAAAGATTATTGCCAAAACTGTAACTTTTTAATCCTTTAAAAACCAGTATGAACACTGTCTATTTACACTGTTTAGTCCGTTTCGTTTACAAAATTTGACCCCTGTGAATTTACCCTTTCCTAATCTCAAAATGCTCAATACAAAAAGTTGCATCATCCAAATTTGAATCAGCAGGTCAATGTGGCCTAGCAGCACCAAAAGATTTCAGTACACACTCTTTGCAGGCGTTCATATTGCAAGGTTACCTGCGTGGTTTCTACCGCTGCGGACCTATTCACCGTGAATCTCAGATTGCAGGTAATAGAGGGTCATTCCTATAGTTGGCCGAAAGTCAGGCCATTATAAAATGAAACGTTCATATTGGTCTAATTGGATAGGTCAGAGTTAGTCGAATGACAAACGCGTGCCGGGCGTTTAAATAGTTTCGACAAACGACAATAACGTCTGAGCCAAAATGAGCGTTTATGAATATTAATATGTTAACTACTCCTGACGCAAGCCTTGTTTGTTTTGTTTGTTTGTTTGTTTTTAATCAAGAAAATGATTTTGGGATTTACCAGCTTCACGGTGTTTTTTTGGTTGAACGATTAGAATGGCCAACCAAATTCGTTACCAGGTGTCCCCAATGCCGCTTCCCCATACTGCAACTTTAGAGAAATACAGCGGATCATAGGACTGCATCTTATCTGGAACCCCTCCCCCCCTCTTTTTTCACATTCCCCCATTCCCTCCGCAAGGGAAGGAAGGAGGAGAAAACAACACGGCGAAGAGGCGAAAGACTTCCCTCCCCCGCCCCAGGAGCAGGCGGCCAGCGGACCCAGATACCTTAAGAAAGAAGGCAGGTAAATGAGGTTAGAGGGGGAGCCAATGCCGAGCGCCTCAGCCATTTTAACAAAGGGAAAAAAACATAAAAATGGATTTAGATTCATTCCTTAAGTTTGTTAAAATAAATGTTTAAAATAAAATACACTTTTATTGGACATTTTTGCATAAGCAGGAAGCCATATGCCCGCCCTACCCATTATCAAAAAAAAACAACCTTTTCTGACTTCCCGTTTTGTTTTCTTCGTACATATATAGCGCCACCCTTGGCCCTATGTTAAATATATGGCATTTTCCTACGTCCACCTCTAGCCTGGTATCTTTCATACACATGATCAGTATTTAGGACATGTTACGCCTATACTTTGCTCACCTATCACTGTATCGTCCAATGCCAAAATAAAATGTTGTTGCTGATCAGCAGAGTATTCTATCGTTTACTAGGTCAACAAGGATATTCTCACATTGCTGGCATGTTGAAAAGATAACGACAACATTAAAATATAGTAAACATCACAGGGATACTTTCATCATTTACATGCAATGGACATCACCAACATCTCTAAAACACACGTAAAATTAATCTTATTTGCACGAGATGAACACAAAAATTTTCTTTCAACCCTCATGATGAATTCTTTTTTTTTTAAACAACTTATGGAACCTCATGAACCGACAAAATCAATGACTGGTTTCGGGCTAAACAAATTTTTCTCAATGCTTTAAAATTTCTAATACATGCTTTTCTCTACACACAAAACATAATCACAATCAAACATTAACAATAGATAAGCAGACAATCTCCCAGGTATACTCAACCAATTTATGGCCTCACAATCGACGACAAACTAACAGGATATGAACCCATCAAACTCTGTTACTACCAAAGCGTCTCACGCAATTGGGAGTACAATCTACAGAGCTTAAACAACCAACTTCCAGAATACACCTTTGTAAAATCACTTTACAAACACACTAGTTCTCCCATTGCCTTAGCTACTCTAACATATTCTGAGGGCCTCCAACTAGCTTTCACGACTACAAATAAACATCTCAGGAATGGATCTATTCGCACTATCACAAAACTCACACTTTGACCATTATTTAACTCACTGAAAACACTTAATTAAAAATTAGCAGCACCCCTCAACAACTAAAACAGCGCCTCTTCATGTTTGACTATCACAACAATCATTTTACCTCCGAACTTCAGCAATACTTTAACACAAACAAACACTCCACAGCCTATAAAACCAGACAAGCCGACAAACGTCATCTTTCCCTCCCAAAATCTTCCTCAAGCCACTACTTATTCAGTTATCACGGCCCGCAAAACTTTGGAGATGATCTTGCCGAATCAATCACAACAATTAAAGACAAAAACACTTTTTAAGCTCAACTGAAAAAACATTTAATCAACCGAATGTATTTTAGTTAAAGTCCTCCCCAAGTCCTTATTTCTCTCCTCACTTTATTCTCATCTATTTCTATATCTATTCCTACTTTTTCTTCACATCTAACATTTCACCTCTGCTTCATCATTATACAATAGTATTACATACCTACAGCAAGTACATTGTATGAAAGTATGTCTTCTTGCCAAAATTCCGTCGTATTTCCTGTATTTGTTTTAAGTGGTTTTAGCTTAGCTATTTGGTTGTTTTTGTTTGTTTTGTTTATGTATATTTACCTATGTAATTAATTATTTAATAATCTTCTTACTTATATTCATTATGAGTATTATATTTACTTGTATGTAATCCAGGGCCAGCCCATAACACTAAGCCCATCGGGTTGTCCTTACTGGTCCCTAGCATATCATTATCCCTCACCGTTCACTCTTAGTTGACAGTTGTACAATTGATATATGTTATTATTATGTATAATATTTACTGTATGTATTATACATTTCTGTCCACGTACGATATGTTATGCCGAATAAAATTAACAAACTAAATAAAATTGAATTATGAAATATGTGAACTGCCCCTCCCACAAAACCAGGAATAAACGTCGACAGAGTATTATAGGAGAAAGAGATCATAAATTTGTTTGCTTGTAACATCAATAAAAACAAAAGAATTTCAAAGCTATATTGATTTTGATGGACAAAGAAAGTGCCAATGTTTACAAGTTATGAATCATTTTAACTGCATGGTTTTCTCAGCATTTCAAATCTGCAATATCTCCCAACAAAATGAATAATTTCCAACTTTTCCGGGTTTCGTCGGGAGCAGGTCACATTAAACACACAAGGAAACAAAAACGAATATCGATATAAACAAAACCAAAAAACGTGTTTTAAAGAGATTTAAACGTATACAAGGACGATATACATCCTGTACGATTTTTATCACATCGTGGCCTGACGCGGGGCACTATCAAGTTTCAGGATGATCACATTGAGCCCACCTATCAAGGCCAGCGTAATGCTGGCACTAGGCCATGCGTGGACATAAATACGAATTTTGCCTTCCTTTGTTATTTAAATTTTCGGGCCATCCAGCCGACGGGGACGGACGGAGGGAAGGAAGAAAAGGAAGGACAAAAAACGAGGAGCAGGAAAAAAGAAAAGCGGGGGTACCCAAATGAACAGGCCTACGTGCCACATTAGTGAAAAATGAATTAATATAACAATGAATAAATAATAATGTCAAAATCTCAATGTATTTCCAGAATATCAGTACAATGGTGGTATACACATACCTCAAAAATGCACTTTCAAGCGAACAATGGAGCCTATGATATTCAACTATCAACCCCCCCCCCCCCCCCCCCTCCCCCCCCTCGGTCGGACACACTTCACATTCTTTTACATCTGGTCTATTGTTCATGTTGCCCACACGCAGTTGATTAGACTTCGAATGATATGTACTTGCCGCATTGGCAAGTTCTTTCCTCGTTCGCGATAAAAAGAAATCTTTGAGATTTTACTGTATGTTTCATTAATTTGGACCATATGATTAATAATTGTTTTTCGAAAAACAGAAAATCGGAATTAGGGAAAAAATGAAGGAAAGAATAGAAAAGACAAGGGGAAAAAGGACATGAATAATGTGGGCATAAACATAGATCCGCAAGGTTATTGTCTTGAAAACACTATTTCTAGTCATTAACAAGAAAGGCAATTGGTATTCAGCGACCTACATTTTTAAAAATCATGAGCGAGGTGAGTATGTTGCCTTTTATGAACAGAACCACAGAGCTCGATCCGGCAAAGTCTACCACTCTGATATAGCTCTAAAATATTTCAAACATGTAGGCAGAACAATGGACCTGCGATACCCTGTTACCTGACGAAGACTGAGCCTCTTCCTTCACTTAGGAACGGGCGGTTCCCGCATGTACCGGGCTAGGGCCGGGAAAGCAGCCAAAAGTGAGAGAGCACCCCGGGTGGGATGCGAGGGGGAACGCTGATCGTCCCCGCGCGTCGCTGCGGTAACAGCCAGGGAGACGGACAACGGAACGGAGGGGAGTATAAGGGAGTGGATGAAACGGAGTATGGAAAGGTGGAGATAAGATCATGTGGAAGGGGTTAAGGTGGGCCCCGAGACACGATTGGTCATGCTGCGGGAGGGGACATAATATTTGTACAAGGTGGTGAGGGATACGGAAGAAAGTAAGTGATCCCCAGCGCTCTGGAGCACGAAAAGATCGTTAAATTCACGAACGTATCATGGCCTAATTATATTACGCTTGCAGCGTAATGCCTTATTAATTGCGGTATAGACAATCCAACCAGTTTCCAAAAATGAGGTCAGAATTGATCCGCCATTACTGGGGGGACTCCACCCAAAACCTACCCCAAATCTTTGTACGTCTGTACCCACGCTTGATTAAGTATAATTCAAAAGCTACATTTAATCTGCACTTTGGGTGTTTTGAATTCAAGCAGGATTGACAACCACTATGGCTTTGCAAGTGATATTTGGTGTTGGAAGGTGTAAAACTGGGACGACGCATAAAAAACCGCAGCAGCCGTTTGTCTCGCAAGTGGCTGTAATCCTGCTAGAACTAACACGGGTATCCGTCTGCTCATCAAGTCCAAACGGTCAAGGGTAATTTAGGGGGCCGGCGGGACTATGTTTTCGGTTTGTAGACTTATGGACCCATCTTTCACATTCATGCGGGGGACAATTGATAGTAATTATAAAGAAAATATACAGATGTTGAATCTTAAAGGAATTTTATTAGACTGGCCGACAAGATAAAGAAAATGGGGGGGGACTTCAAAAATAAAGATGGGAGGATCAACCCACCGAAACGGCATTGATTGGTTTACTTAGTGTTGCATTGCGGGGGATTCCCCATTCAGCGCGTGTTTTAAAATGACCTAACGCTATCCCTACATTGGAAAAAAAAAAACAACCGATTTATCGTCATCGTACGGGAGGGTGGGAACAATCAGTACGGAAAAAAGGGTAAATTTGTACTGTTTAGACATAATAAACGGTGTTTTTGGAACCAACCTTAAAAAAATAAGTAGCACTTTGGGCAGAAGCGTATCTACAGACCTTGATTTAACATAGGCGGAGTTATATATATCGGTCGCCCCGCCCGAAGAGCAAACTGACTATCTGATACCTGAAACGTGACATGGTACCTGACACGTGACACCAAACTATTCATCTCGTTACCTTTATAATTTTTTTTTTGAACCAATACGGCAAAGCAAGCAAGCATCGGATCTCTGTTGTAATTTCAAGCCAGTAATCGATCCAAGTGGTTCTACGAGAACCTATATCATTGGTTATGTAAAGGTAGGGTCTAGCCACGATTGCTCGTTTGGGAAATCATCATTGGGGATTCCAGCAAACGGGAATTGCTGAAAACTGCAGCTACATGCCATTACTATGGCAGTCTCGCGTCCCGAGGACATAAAAAATCATCTCTAAACCTTGTTCAAAATCGTCTTAGGAATATCATGATAAATTTAAGAAAAAAATTATGAAGTTCACATCAATCATGCTTCTGTTTAAATTACCTGTGCATTATAACTCAAAACTCCAGACAAACTTCCCCTGCAAAAGTGCAATCTCTATCATAACAGCATACCCGGGAACATACGCGCCAGGGCTACAGAGCTCTGCGCTCTGTAGCCCTGCGCAACCGATAGCACTCTAATACTTCAAACAGGCCCCTATAAATTATGTATAACCCAAACCCATTTGCCACTCTCGGGGCAACCAAATTAGTGTATGTTTGTAAATGAAGACGAATGATTGAGGCATTTTTCATAGCGCTCTTACTGTCCTAGGGAACGTAATCGTCCCACAAACCAAAAAGAACTTCAGCACCAGGTAGCTACAGAAAGGGTGTATAGACATTCTGTTTGTAAGGAATTGAGACCTGAGCGGAGAAAAAGACGCGTGCAATTATACGAGGGGGGATAAATCAAGTAAATCGAGTTGTGACCTTGACCACTTGGTGATCAGGTTATTTTACTCCAGGGATTCCGCTCTGATATTCTAGGCTGCGCTCGTCAGATATTCGACATTCGTCTGAATTCGTTCTCCATACCGAGCAGTGTACCGTCGTGCGAACACCGAACGGTTTTCCACCCCCCCTCCCGTTGGTGCCCCAAGGCGGTCATGTGCAAGGAACCCCACCCCCCCCCCCTAGTACAACACGTACGAGGAATGTTTGCCCACCCAAACTGCATTTTACCAGCATTGATGACTAGGGATAATAAAAAAACCCCCCAACTCCCAGACTCAACCTGAGATTGTTATTTTGGGTGCAAATAGGGGACAAAATGTTTTCAAAACCGGCGAAAATTGGGCAAAAGACGGACAATTCCAAGTGGGCATTGCGTGCTCTGACAATCTAAATTTTGAAACTTATTTATTGTTGGAGATCTATTCTAAAGACCCAAATACTTACTAAACCAGGAGTTTATTGAAATCCTTTATTTTTCGGGGTTGCAAACTTACACGTCATTTTCCCAGAGACTTTGTACAGTAACGTTTGGCAACGTACATGAGTAAATGGTTTGTTTTTAGCACATAAAGGGTTTAATATTTTTAATGTTACTAATAATTGTTTACTTACCAGTATGTGTTGACTTATATCAGCAAAAAAAAAAAGTGCTTTGGTTCTCCCCCGGTTTTTATTCTTATTTTGAAAAATATTCTAAAATGACATTCCGTTAGTGCCCCAAGGGGGAGGGTTCCATGGGACCCCCACTAATTAACTCATTAACGGCTTGGCGATTTTAATTATTTGGTATGAAAAAGCGCATTTAAAGTCAGACAATTACAAAAAAATGTCGGCGCAAAAATCCCAACGCGTAAGCGGCCCAGGCGATACAAATTTTGGGGGTCCTAGGAAACCCCCCCCCCCCCGCTGGTTACTTAAGTGTTAAGTAAGGTTTACACTTCAAAGTGATGTAGTGCCCTGTTCTGATAGTTAAAAACATCTCCTATTCTAAAATTCCAAAAAAAAAGGACATATAAAAAATTCTCTAACCCTCTCTATATGGATTATTACAACCGAAATGAGATAAATAGATTTTGGTATTTTTGCCGCTCAACTAGAGTAATGCATGTTTTATTGATTATAGAACATCCAAAGATGTTCTTAGTTCGTAAAGTGTCCTAAAGAATAATGGACACATAAATTGTATACAAATACAGAACCCCAGAGGACCGGCCGGCTCTTTCTCTGCTTGGCCTGGTCTGAACTCCTAGATAGTCACATTGAGTTGTACGTCGTTGCTATGTACATCACCTGTGCATGGTGGCCTTGGTTATATCTTTTGTCATCAAATTGGGTTATTGCAAAGGAGACTGTTCTTAGCTTTTTTTTTATTTTGACTAATTTACTCGATGTTATGATCCATAAGGAACTAAAACAAGTGATTACCTGTTATTTCGCGCTCTCGGATCTTCATTTATATCTGCAATGGTAATATGCCCATTAACTGAGCTGTCTCTTAACACTGAGCTTAGGTTATGCCATCCTAATTATATTAAAGAGAGTGGACATCCCCATCACAGCTGTACTCTTTCACCCAGGTAGTGATGATGTAAATCGCCTTCGAAACGTAATTATTGCGTTTATCGGTTTCATCTATTCAGGATTTATGAATATTTGTCATATCGTGACTTTTTTTCTATTCTCGTTTTAACAACCCTTTAGCGATGTGTTCTTTCAATTTGTGTAGTTTCGTATACACGAGTGTTCGTTCGTTAGCTTTTATCCCCCGGTTCGGGAAAACCTTTTACGCAACAGTCTCTCCTAGAGCTATAGTAGTCACCGTATCTTGAGGACGACATTATTATTACACTGCCGAGAGTAGTAAAACAAGTTTCACAAAACGAAACATGGAGTGTGTGACTACGAGGAGGGAACTGTATCGGGAAACTCCGTGCTAATGACACCACATACAATGCACATCACGCGCGTTCAGTCACTTTTGAGCCGCCAACACCCCTCAACCTTCTGGAAGAGGATGCCCATAAAGAATATCCACCACCCATCAAACTTTTAAAAGTAATCATGGTACTTTGAAGAACACATTTTGGAAAGAGGAAACGATGGCATCACGGGAGGACGAACGATCACCGATTTGACAATTCGTTTCATCTATTACCCAAGTCACTTGCCAGAAAGGGGCCCGTATCCCCGCTTTTAGTTTCTTTACACTATGCGATGACGCCGATAAATTTGACGGTCTCAGCGATGAATTCGTTCTAAGAGTAGTATTAGATAACTTGGCAACTATTCACGGGACACGTTCGTTCGTGATTTGTAATTCCTGGGCTGGGTTGGGTAAAAATGGCGAACTGATCCATTACATTTGGGAGGGCACGGGGTGTCGTTTGTACCCCATTTCAGACCCGGAAATGGGAATATTTGGGAATATTATTAATGCGCTCCAAACCCCTGATGGAAGAGAGATACGTTCGTGGAGAAACGACTTCCCAGCGGCTGGATAGAACTTCAATTAAAAAAGGACCATGCGACCGTTCGTTGCCATTTCTGGCCAAACAAAACTTGTGAACCTGGGGACATAAATGAAATGGGAAACAACACCCCCGGCGTTAATCAAGGGTGTGGACGTGTATTACTACTTTTTAAAAAAACACCGCTGTTTTTGGCTTACTTGTAACCAAAACTACTTTAAAAAAAAACGCGATATTACCCTTTGGTTAATCAGAAAGAGTAATACGAGTATTTCAAAAACCAGGTTAATCCTTAAACACAATGATAATTTGTTTTCGGAAAGGTGTGTGCTCTTATTCTTATCAAGTTATACCAAACCAAACTTAAAATGATGAACTAATTCTAGTTTCGGAATTTCCCGAATTTCAAAGTATATTTTAAGTGTGTTCGCATAACTAAATAGAAAAAAGGTGGAAAACCGTTTCTTCTCTAGTTTCTTCACCACACGGGTCCGGCCATGTATCAAACGGCACCCGACGGCATTTTGAAGGTAAACAAGAGATAAAAGAAACAAATAGCTACCAATAAGGTGATATTTGCAAGTGAATTCTGTTCTTTTATCCAAAGATTCTGCTTAGGTTTCGACTGTTAGGTCAGCCATACTGTTCCAAATGGCCGCCCAAATCAGGAAATAGAAATAGATACTAGGTAAATGGTCATAACTCGGAAATTGTTTGATAACAATTCTAAAAGGGTACTTCCCAACTAAATGAAGGTTTCCACTAAAGGTGCAACGACAGATTCATGTCATCCATATTTTTGTGAGAAGTAGTGTTTTGCACTCAAATTGATGTAGTGCCCTGTTCTGATAGTTAAAAACATCTCCTATTTACTAAAATTCCAAAAAAATGGACTAAACAATCTCTAACCCTCCTTATATGGATTATTACAACCGACAATGAGATAAATAGATTTTTGGTATTTTTGCGCTCAAATAGAGTAATGCACTGTTTTATTGCTATAGAACATCAAAGATGTTCTATAGTTCCTAAAAAGTGACCTAAACAATAATAAATAGTAATTTGTTATACAAAATCTTAAAAAGCACCGTATTTTTATCTTGGCGGTCTTAACTCCTATAGATAGTCACCATTGAGTTGTACGTTGCTATGTACATCACTGTTGCTATGGGTGGACTTGGGTACTTTTTGTCATCAAATTGGCGTTATTGCAAAAGTAGACTGTTTTATTTTTTTTTATTTTGACTAATTACTCGATTTTATGATCCCTAAGGAACTAAAAACAAGTGATACCTGTTATTTGCGCTCGGATCTTCATTTATATCTGCAATGGTAATATGCCCATTAACTGAGCTGTCTCTTAACACTGAGCTTATGTTATGACATCATAATATATTTTAAAGACGAGTGGAATCCTACAAGCTGTACTCTTCAACAGGTAGTTGATTAAATTATTGAAACGAATTATTGAGTTTATCGGTTCATCTATTCAGATTTATTGACATATTTTTCAACCGTGACTTTTTCTATGTTCTTTTTAACAACCCTTAGCGATGTGTTCTTTAATTTTATTTCAGTATACACGAGGTCGTCGGGGGCCACGAAAGTCTTCCTAGAGCCATATCACCGTATCTTGAGGGCGACATTATTTATAATGCTAGAGTAACACAAGTTTCACAAAACGAACATGGAGTTCGTGTTACCTACGACGGAGGAACTGTATCGGGAACTCACGTGATAATGACAACTACAATGCAATCAGCCGCGTTCATTACTTTTGAGCCGCAACTAACCTTCTTGAAGAAGGATGCCATAAAGAATATCCACTACATCACACTTTTAAAGGTAATCATGGTATTTGAAGAACCATTTTGGAAAGAGGATGGCATCACGGGAGGACGAACGATCACCGATTTGCCAATTCGTTTCATCTATTACCCAAGTCACTTGCCAGAAAGGGGCCCGTATCCGCTTTTAGTTTCTTACACTATTAGCGATGACGCCGATAAATTTGACGGTCTCAGCGATGAATTCGTTCTAAGAGTAGTATTAGATAACTTGGCAACTATTCACGGGGAACACGTTCGTGATTTGTATATTCCTGGGACTGGGTTGGTTAAAAATTGGCGAACTGATCCATACAGTTTGGGAGGGGTTGTCGTTTTTACCCCATTTCAGACCCGGGAATATTATAATGCGCTCCAAACCCCTGATGGAAGAGTATATTTCTGTGGAGAAACCGACTTCCCACGCGGCTGGATAGATACTTCAATTAAAACTGCCATGCGAGCCGTTTGCCAAATTTCTGGCCAATACAAAACTTGTGAACCTGGGTACATAACTGAAATGGGAAACAACACCCCGGCGTTATCAAGTGGGTGGACGTGTATTCACTACTTTTTTAACGCTGTTTTTGGCTTAATTGTAACCAAACTACTTTAAAAAAATACGCGATATTACACTTTTGTTAATCAGAAAGATTGCTAATACGAGTATTTTTCAAAAACAGGTTAATCATTAACACAATTATAATTTTGTTTTCGGAAAGGTGTGCCTTATTTCTTATCAAGTATATACCAAACCAACTTAAAATGATGAACTAATTCTAGTTTCGGAATTTCCCGAATTTCAAAGTATATTTTAAGTGTGTTCGCAATAACTAACTTAAGAAAAAGGTGAACCGTTCTTCCTCTAGTTTCTTCACCACACTGGGTACCGGCCATGTATTCAAAACGGCCACCGACGGCCATTTTGAAGGTAATACAATAGATAAAAAGAACAATAGCTACCAATAAGGTGATATTTGCAGTGAATTCTGTCTTTTCCTATCCAAAGATATGGTTATTAAAGACTTCTGCCTTAGGTTTCGACTGTTAGTTTCAGCCATACTGTTCCAAATGGCCGCCCAAATCAGAAATAGCTACTAGGTAAATGGTCATAACTCGGAAATTGTTTGACTAACAATTCTAAATAGGGTGTACTTCCCCACTAAATGAAGGTTCCATTAAAGGTGCAACGACAGATTTCATGTCATCCATATTTTTTTGTGATAAGTAGTGATTCCATTTAGATAAGACATGCAGTAGATTCCCTACCTTTTATTTGGTAACAGAAAACCAAAAGGTGATTTGTATATGCCTATATTTCCATAGAAAACATAGGCTAAATTTCCTATTGCTCCTATAGAAATTTGTAAATTTCACAGTTTTTTGTACCAAAGAAACAGTTCTTAGCTTAATCCTTTCTGATGGTAATATTTTTCAATAGAAAGCTTTACACCAATACACAAATCTGAATTTTCACATTTTTTGGACACCTTTTTTTTTTAATTTCTCGTTGCACCTTTAAAGATGAAAGGGGGCTTATGGTTTTCTGAGCTTTTGGGAAACAGAAATCCAAGATGGCCGGGTATAGCAACCAGTGGAATTGTTTCCATGGTTTTAACTTAGTAAATATTTGACTTAGCGGTGTTAAGTAGGTGTCTTTCCCTACTAAATTAAAGAGTTGTTCGTAGGCACATCACTGTGGCTAGTTTTATTCACCGAAATGTTATAGCGCCACACCTCAAATCAGCTTTTCAATCGATGGATATACTGGTGATAATGACACTGAAGATTCATAGAAAATGAGAAAATGCACCAGTACCCAGTACCACTGAATATTCATAAAACACGAGACAGTAGTGCAAAGTGAGTTTTCAATTTTGCTGAGGTATATACTTCACTCTTCATATAGCCCCTCAGGCACTATGCTTAGCGTTTATCCGAAGTTAGTGATATGTCATTCTATAATGAAAAAAGTTCACTTTGTTATTTTACTTTGCGGTTTGATATTGAAAACTATGTTGATATGCCAAAATAATCACTTGTTTTTCACAAAGTATCGTACCCTAAATATGGCGTCATACCAAGTGCCCAAATAGCTATTATGAATTACTAAACGTTACCTGCAGCTTTCCCTTTTAGTAATCAACCTAATGATAACTCGCGGTGAATGATATGTCAACGATATCCTACCTTAATTATTTTAAACTGCTAAAGGCAAATTATGTCCGTTGTTGTTTTGTACATTTATATAGACTTGCATTTAGAGAGTATGGTCACTTTATCACATCAATATTTCAATGTTATTTGTTCAATGTGTAAATTATAATAATGTATTTTTATATTATAAGTTTATATCAACTGCAGTGTGTGTCTGTATATAGGTAAGGAGCCTGATAACTAATTTCTAATCAGCTTTTATTTTCAAAGGAAGTGTGTGATAGATGTGGCTAATTTTATTCATTGAAATGTTATAGCACAACACTTCGAAGTAGCAATGTTCAATTGATGAATTCACTGTTGTCAATGACACTGAATATCAATTGAACATGCACCAGAACACTGTATATTCATAAAAAAAGAAACAGCAGTGCCATCACATTAAACCATAATGTGCACAAAAGAGAGGCTTCAAGTCTCCCTGAGACTATGGTAACGGCCACAATTTTGACCCACACCTTTGATTAACATTTAATACAGTAAGTCATTCCACGGCTTAAGGGAAAGTGAAAGAGGTGCATGGGTACACTTTTGGCCGCTATTATTTTACTGTGTTGTTCCATTTTGACAGCAATGTTGGAATGCAAATATAAGCACTGGTATGTTTTGTGTTTGAACTACTTGGATCTAAGTCCCAGCTTGAATGGATTAGTCTCAAAATATCATTTGACCCCCAAATCTGGTGTCATACCGCCTGTCCATTTAGCTGTCTTGAATTAGTTAACGCTACCTGCACCTTTCGATTGAGAAAACAACCTAGTGATACTTTAAGCTGTATGATATGTCTACTCGTAGAGTTTCAAAGATATCCTGCCTAAACAATTAAAATAATTTGTGTCTGCTGTTGTACTGTACATTTACACAGATCGACTTACAGTAAACGAAGAGTGTGACCACTTCGCTTATATTTATCATATTAAACTTTAATTTTTGTGGTCAGTGTGTAAATTATAATAATATATTTTATACTATAAGTTTATATTAACTGTCTGTATATATGTAACTAATTTCTAATCAGGTTTATTTTCAAAGAAAGCGAGATGTGAGATGTGGATTTTTATTGAAATGTTATAGTGACCCACCTCAAATCAATGAATATACTTGTGACAATGCTACTGATTATTCATAGGACGGCACCAGTTACGATGCATATTCATAAGAAAAAAAATACAGCGCCGCCACCTCAAATCAGCATAATGCGCTGAAGAAATACTTCATGTTGGAGAGGTAATTTCTTCTTCTACCTATAGATTCTCTAAGACTATGGTATCTGTCGCAAATAAAAGCTGTTGATTCATGTTTATAAGACTAATGGCGATTTTTACTTGTGACATAGCGCGTCATCCTAAGGTAAACATTTGTCTACTGTTAAATTACCAGCATTATTGAACCAATTCACTGTTCCCCATTAACTATCAAGTTCTTCTTTCCATCTTTTGCACTGTCGCCGGTCTCCTGTTTCTGTTGCCTATCATGTGTCTCCAAGTTGTGACTGCCGTTGTCCACCTGTTGTTCGACCGTCTACAAATGTGGCCTGTCCACTTCTATTTTCTTTCCTTAGCTGTTTTCAAGATGTCTTGAGTTTTGGTTTGTTCTCTAATCAACTAAGGGCCATGGCCCGATCGCTAAGATCATCTTCCCCGGAACCATAGGTTTTTACTGGAATTTTTGGTATCTGAAGAAAGCTACTATCTTTTCTATTACCCTATGAAATCTTAGGAGTAGAGAATGTTTAGCTTACAAGTTGTCAGCAAAATTGTACTCCATTTTGGTCGACCAATATTCATTTTACAGAGCTTATAAAATGGGTTTTGGGATGAAGGCCATTTCATCAAGATAAAACTTTATATACTGAAACCGGCTTGTCCTCCTTTAATTTGCCATCCTATTTTTAAGGTGAACACGTTGCGTTCCATGTTGTGTTGTTTTGCTTTCAAGTTCCTTCTCCACTTTTACAGAAGGATCCATGTTTTTGCCCCATATACCATGACATATATCCATAACGTCCCTTAACTGCATTTAATGCACTTTTGGAGAACAAAATCACGAAGCGGACCCCTGCCTTGCTTTAAGGAGAAATTTCCCCTAGATCTAACAAGAAAGATAACGCTAGCTCCTTTTTGCGGTGATTGTCAGATGTTCCTCTAGGGACTTTAGGGATATAATTATAATAGATAATATATTTATACTTAAAGTTTATATTAATTTTGTGTATGTATAGGTAAAAGTATGCTATCCAATTTCTAATAATGATTTATTTTCAAAGGAAGAGGGATGTGACAGGTCGTATTTAAAAGAGTTTGTGTCCAAATGTATTACGTGTGCGCCTATGTCTAAATGTGTGTGGGGTGTTTGTGTGTGTGTGTGTGTGTATGCCTGTGTGCGTGTGTTAGTGCATGTGTGCTTGCGTGTAAGTGCGTGTGGGGTATCTGTGTTAATTTTGAGTAATAATTTGACATTTATACAAGGTTAATGGCTTTCATGCAATTATTCGTGTTTAATGGGCTGTCAACTTTGGATACAAAGTAATAAAAACACAAAGGTCAACATAACGAAGGTATTTACCAGTTTTTTTAAATGCCTTTATTTGGTAAAGATTACCTTTATTTTGTAACCGGATCTTGTGATTTCGCCATTGTTCCTGAAATATAACGATTTCTGTTTACCGGACTATACTGTTGACTGTGTGAATATATTCTTGTAAAATGCTATATGCTATATAAGTTTCTGGAATATGATCTGCACTGACGATAGCGGCCAGGCCGCTTTCAATAAAGCAACTCCTCCAAACGAATCAAAATAGACTTATGCAATACAGACATACACCACATACGGATTTAGGCGCTTTAATGTGGGTCAGTCATTGATGTTCCCTTGACTCACATCCTACCTCGTACTCGTTCGTTATCATACATATACTTCAGAAATAACCACCGTTAGAGTGGAGTTGTTTCTTCAGCTCCAACGACTTTGGAACAGCCACTTGTCTTCAAAGGTGGATACGATGCGTGAACAAGAAAACGCGTAAAAATTGTCCCTTTTTTCCAACAGGCGATGTACGCGCGTACATTGATTAGGGTGTCAAAACAGCAAGATATGGAAAAAGGGTATGCTTTTTTCTTAACCCTGAAATTGTGATGTACGTGTTTAAGGTATGTAGTACTCACAGAGATCAAAATAATACTGAAAAAGAATTTTGTGCAAAATATGAAAACGAAGTTAAACAAGAGTTTTGGCAACATTTCCGCAAGTTGCTCCTGTTTTGTAACATTTTAGTACAACGAGCCGTGAATTGTATTTTCACCTGTTCCCTCAGCCTCGTTTAATGGCTTATAGACGATAGATTAGACAAAAACTCATGTATTTCCTAATTCGTTCCTCAAACGGTAATAAAATGTTTTCAATCCCCGAATAACCCTCTTTTGCATGAAACATTAATAACATAAAAAACAACCGAGAAAACATTGGGGAGCACAGAGCATCACTCGCACGTCACGCTGCAGGAACGTCTAGATAGAAAAGAAAGGGGCACGACCTTACCAACACTGATGATGTCTTACCAACACATCCAGATGGACAGGAATATGAAGAAAAAAGGACTCAAACCTACTTCTGTGACCCAAAACCTTCGTGAAACTCCTCTTAAGAATTCTTGTTATCCTAGCTAGCTAACTTTCAGTGAACCTTATAGGGTGTTTTAAAACCAGACAAACACCTTCCGGAAAAGTTAGACGTCCTGGTGCGTACGACGACGATTGCGATTAAGGTCATCAAGAACTCCTCAATTCACATCACAGGTCACACCTGTAAACAAAAGCCTCATACAAAACCTCTACCGGGCATACTTCATTGAAAATATATTTATTTCCAGAATTAGTTCCTCATAACGGTAATTAAAGCATTTTTCATCCCGGGCCTCTAAAACCCTCTTTGCATAACATATAAACATAAAAAAAAAACACTGAATTAACCATTGGGGAGCAACGAGCATCGCTCGCACGTCACGCTGCCACGCCTCCCCATGTCAAGGATAAAAGAACGGGCCGCCGTCTGAATGAAAATGAGAAGAAGGAAAAAAAACACTAATAAAACAAGATTATAAGTGGGATGGAATGGAAGCAAGCAGTCCATTTTAATATAATGAGCAAAAAATTTCTGTTATACTTTCTGCTAAATAAAAACTACTAAATTAGGCTATTCTATGTAAATAATTCTTTATACACAAAGAACATTACATCAACAGGATTGGAGTCACCACCTGTAATAAATGGCCTTGGCCAGAAGTACAAAATTACTAAGTATCAGATCTAAACATACAAAGCTTTAGACCAATATTGAAGTTAACGGTGTTACGCCTAGATTAAGGGAGAGAACGACAGCATGTCTTTCAAAAATGTCTTGAACCATAGCCGTCTTTTTAGCGTCTCAGACCTCAAGCGGCAGTTTTTGTTTGTAAAGAGCATGTCTGGTAAGCCTATTTAGCTGCGCGGTGAGGCAAACCCCCCACTTCTTGAGACTATGAAGACCGAATTTGTCGTGGGTAGTAACCAGAACTGCAAGGCACAATTCTTAACCACTCCAAGGCTTGACCTGCCTGGATGATAAGAATTAGTGGTTTTCTTGATTTTACTCTACGAAATAGGAAAATAATCATCCAAAACTCATTCAAAACCTGTACCTCAAATACCTTTTGCGAGCCGCGCAATGGGCATGTCGGGGAATTGGTAGCCGCAATGAGCACCCAGGCACCTTGCCTAAAGATATCTGTTTTAATCTTACAAACGAAAATATTAATTAAAAGAGGATAAAATATGAAACAAATCTACGAATGTTAATTTAAATTAGCATGTGTCTAAATGAAAACTGATACGCTAGCAAAACCAATCCACATAACCTAATATCAATCAGACTATTAGAATCACCGAACTTGTCGACAAGAGCCTCTCCCACATTTCGGGCGAGAGTTACAGGTTCCTTCTTTTGTAAGGCTTGGAATAACAGTCTTTTAAGCCCATAAGAACATTCTGGAGAAAACGTGACTCGCACGGAATTGGTAACCAAACGTTAAATCACAATCGTCTGGACGCCATTTATCGCCGTATATAGTAACGTGTTAATTAAAAGGAAATATCCATGGCGAGAATAGGGAGCCTCTTGCTGATATAAATAAATCAGGTAACTGGCAATATCTGGACAGTGCTGGTAAACAATTTTACATTGTTCTGACGACACCAAACTTTCAAAAATTCAGGATATGATATACTGGTTGCATACGGGTGCTATCTGCTAGACGCAAGCACAGCAAGGACTTTAGCCAACGTTGATGAATAGGGTATCAGAAACAGATCTGAAAAGGACAAACAAAACTGCTATATAGAATCTTTATACAAAAGAAACTGAACATTTAATGACTCCATTTAAATTGTAAAACCGCTCACTCAAGAGCTAGGAAGCCACTCGGCTATTCAATACAAATTCAATTCTGTATACTAAAAATCCACATGAGCACAAATACCCGGAAAAATGAAAAATTCATGCACTCGCCCATAAGAGCTATCGAGCCACTCGGTTATTAGGACAAGCAATACTGTAGATTGAAACCAACGATATCTCATCCGAGATAAATAGAGCTATTCAGCTTCTTGACTAACAGGTGAGTTGTTCATTTTTTTTTTTGCATCTATGGACAAAAACCCTTAAGCCTCACACCATAAAACTGGAGAATGGAAATGAGGCGAACCAAAGATGGAATTAGGATTTTACCTCGACACAAAAATGAATGAAGGGGTCATTAAAAACCTAATAACAGGGGTGAAACCAAAAACAGTGGAAAGCTATATGGTTAGAAAAAAAAAGCAACGGCCAAAACGGAGCAAGCAGAACAGAAGGCCATCGGGAATTACTAAAGTACCTATAGCTGAACATGGCTTTAATGTGCCCTCAAGACTTCACCTACAAGAGGGGAGGAGGGTACAAGCCAGTGATTTTCCCTTACCATTACAGGAAAAAGCGTCTACACCAGACGATTAACCACCGAACGAAATGGCAGAGAACACCCACACACATACCTAGAATTAAACTTGGGACAATTTAGTATTATAGTCCGTGGCAAACCTGTCAAAGGTATGCGGGCCCAAAATACACCATCAAGAAAATTGAAAAATCATTAGAAACATCCCCAATCATCTTGTGTCTAAATCCCTACCCTACAGATATCAGCACGTGTATTCTGATCTCTGGGAATCCACTGAATCTCCAGAGAAATATTACTATCTCTACAAAATGAAAATATCTATGCTCAAAGCTTGCAAATCAGGTATAATACTTACCTTTGCTTACTATGCGATCACGGTCAATGAAGAACTCCTCACTTCACCTCACAGGTCACACCTGTAACAAAAGCCTCATACAAAACCGCTAATCCGGCTATACTTAGTTACCGATGTAGGGGGCACAGAAGGTCAACGTCCATTGCATTCAATGGGGCTTGACCTTGTATCAATCCTACTTTCTTAAGCAAGCATTTGAGACACTCAAAACTATTCCTTATTTTGATCTTATGAACCCCACCAATAATTTGCACCATTTTTTTATCCAAATCGGGGCAACTTAAAAATTTGACCCCTGTACAACTGAAATTGACCCTTTCTATTGATTTTTGCTGTTTTTAGCCTACAACTCTTAAACTTTACGTTGTAGATATTACAAACTATACCTTTCCTGAATCCTTGTAGTTAGACAAAGAACATGGTATACTTTTCAGCACGATTGGATCAATTTAAAAATTGGACCCCTGTACAAACTTTGTCTTGGCCCCCCTCTCCTTAAGGCACCATTTGCTGCACTTAAGAATCACGTTTCAGGGATCACTGTCAGTCTGTCTACATATTTAATCACTCAAACCTTTTGTACTTGAGATGTGTTACAAATGTCTACTAGCTCCGGGGCTAATATTAGCTGCGGCTGAGGCACCCCCACTCCTGAGACTATGAAGACCGAATTTTTTCGGGTCGTAACCAGTAACTGCAAGGGCATTCTTGAACAGCTCCAAACACCTAGAATAAGATAGGGGCTGACCTGCCCTGAGATGATAAGAATCAGTGGTTTTCTTGTATGTTACTCTACGAAAAAGGAAATCATCATCCAACTCATTCAAACCTGTTACATCTAAATACCTTTTGAGAGCCGCAACTGGGCATGTCGGGGAATTGGTAGCCGCAATGAGCACCCAGGCACCTTGCCTAAAGATATCTGTTTTACTCTTACAAACGAAAATATTAATAAAAGAGGGAAAAATATGAACATCACATCTACGAATGTTAATTAATTCATTGTGTCTAAAGAAACCTGCATACGCTAGCAAAACCATCGCACATAATCTAATATCAATCAGACTATTAGAATCACCGAACTTGTCGACAATAGATCTCAACATTTCTGGAGTTACAGGTTCCTTCTTTTGTATAGGCTTGGATAAGAGTCTTTTAAGGCCCATAAGAACATTCTGGAGAAAACGTGACTCGCACGGATTGGTACCAACGTTAATATCACAATCGTGACGCCATTTGATCGCATAAAAGGAAATCTCCATGCGAGAATAGGGAGCCTCTTGCTGATATAAATAAATCAGGTAACTGGCAATATCCTGGACAGTTGCTGGTAAACAATTTACCTTGTTCTGACGACACCAACTTTCAAAAACTTCATAGGATCTATTATACTGGTGCACTGTGCTATCTGCTCTAGACGCAGCAAGGACTTTAGCCAAAGTTGATGAATAGGTCTCAGAAACAGATCTGAAAAGGAACAAACAAAACTGCTATATAGAATCTTTATACAAAAGAAACTTAACATAATGACTCCATAAATTGTAAAACCGCTCACTCAAGAGCTAGGAAGCCACTCGGCTATTCAATACAAATTCAATTCTGTATACTAAAAATCACGTGAGCAAAATCCGAAATCATGCAATCGCATAAGAGCTGATCGAGCCACTCGGCTATAGGACAAGCAATACTGCTAGATTGAAACCAAACCATATCTCATCCGAGATAAATAGAGCTATTCAGCTTCTGACTATACAGTGAGTTATTTTTTTTTTTTTGCAACTATGTCAAAAACTCAAAAACCCTTAAGCCTCACACATAAAACTGGAGAATGGAAATGAGGCGAACCAAAGATGGAATTAGGATTTTTACCTCGCACAAAAATGAATGAAGGGTCATTAAACCTAATAACATGTGAAACCAAACAGTGAAGGCTACTATGGTTAGAAAAAAGCAACGGCCAAAACGGAGCAGAAGGCCATTCGGGAATTACTAAAGTACCTATAGCTGAACATGCTTTAATGTGTCTCAAGACTTCACCTACAAGAGGGAGAGGAGGTACAAGCCAGTTATTTTCCCCATACCAATTACAGGAAAAAGCGTCTACACCAGACGAAGCAGCACACACATACCTAGAATTAAACTTGGGCAATTTAGTATTATAGTCCGTGGCAAACCTGTCAAAGGTATGCGGGCCCCAAATACCATCAATAAATTTGAAAAACTCATTAGAGACACTCCAATCATCTGTGTCTACATCCCTACTAAGCTCATCAGCACGTGTATTCTGATCTCTGGGAATCCACTGAATCTCCAGAGAAATATTACTATCTCTACAAAATTGAAAAATATCTATGCTCAAAGCTTGCAAATCAGGTTTCATACTACCTTTGCTTACTATCGAAACAACCGCTTGATTATCAGTGAAAACTTTCACTTTCTTACCCGCCAATTCTGGCGCAAACGCCCTTACAGCCAACTGCATCGTTCGCAACTCTCTCCAAGTAGAGTTAAATCCACGCTCCTCCAGAGTCCAATTTCTCTGAAACTTGAGTGTATCCGAGATCCAAGCACCACCACCCCGCTACTAGCGTCTGTATAGGTAACCACCTGTGGGATAGAATTTCAACAACCTGCGATTGTTAAGATTCCTGAGTTGAAACTTCCAAAAGAACAATTCTTCAAACACTTGACTATCAGAAGGTAGGGAAAAAATTTTATCCCAATGAGTTCTTTTGACAACCTCATAATACATATATCTAGTTTTCAGCTGAGAAATCGCACCTACTACTGGGTGCAGAGATATAATTTTACCTGCAATTGATGCCAACTTCCTCGCTGAAATGAGAGGTAAAGAATCTTGCAATAATGAAATATACTGGAGGATATCCGCAATTCTCCTCTCGGACACTTGTATGGAACCATCTACACTGTTCCATGTCAACCCTAACCAATTAAGCATGGCACTGGTTTCAGTGAGATTTTCGATATTTGCGAAACGAAAACCTGCCTGCTAAAAGATCTGATGAACGCGGATTAGCACTATCGGAACAAACACTTTCATTGTGGGCTCTACCCCAGCCCATCATCAAGGAACAGAACAATAAAAAATACCAGAATACACAATGACGCCCCAATATGATCTTGACATTGGTAAATAAAAATGGAAGCAGTAGAAAGGCCCAAACGGCCAAATTCTGAAATGAAAAGATCTAGGGCCTGACCAAAATCCAACTGAAACTAAGATTTAGAGTTGATCAGAAAAAATGTCAAAATGAGAATACAACCGGACTTGAGGTCAAAAGAAAGGAATCACCTTTGTTAAAATATGAGAGAGCAACATTCCAGTCTTCAATTGATTGTTCTTTTCCACAAAAAAACGATTCAAATATTTGATAAATTAACCTTAAAGGTGCAACGAGAGATTTTTGAGGCACCCAAAATATTGCGTCATAATAGTAATTTCTATTAATAGACTAGACACTCATAGATTCTTACCTTGTAGTTGGGTACAGTAAGTTTGAAGAAGTCAGAAAAAAGGTGATTCTATTTGCTTATCATTTCAATAAAAAAGAGGATGAATTTCGTATTTGTCCTCTACGAAATTGAAATTTCAATGTTTTTATACCAAAGAAACATTTTCTCAGCTTAATCCTTTCAGATAGGGGTATTTTTGATAGAAAGCTTTAATCAGGGCAAAAACCACACTTTCTATTTTTAGGGACACTTCATATGTAAAATCTCCTCGTTGCACCTTTACTTACCCGAACTTGTTTGGACATGAAAGAGGATTTATACACCGGTCTCACGCAAACACTCGATAATTAAGGCCCTTGGTTAAAAGATCAGAGACCGCTTCGTTAACAAAAGACGCATAATCATACGCTGACTTGTATTCTTATGATGAGGCACCTGGGTGCGTTTCACAAAAGGGCGCTATACCCGTGCTCGATACATCTAGGAACAATGAGAAGCATTATCCTTCCTAGAATCAATATTAGATTTGAGTCTTACCCTTAACAATGGGTGCGCTGACCTTGTTCAGAATCGGAATAATTAATGTCATAAAATACTGAACCGTACCCTGCAGAATTCAGACAAGAATTCTCATGTTGCGGCAAATCAACAGAATCATGTATAATGGAATTCATTACAAAAAGACATCAGGATTAAGCTCAGGCTGCAGACTAGATACATGCTGACATCTGATGTGCCTGTTATAAAGGAAATATACAAACATAACAAAAATGCCAAAACCACCAAAAACATAAAAAACACTCAATCTAGGAATAGCAACACTGCTTCGTAATGTCATGGCGACCAAAACTTTAAAATGGGTCAAAAAGCTACCACAGTTGAGGTACCTGAAAAAGAGGTAGAAATACTAGCCAATGCTGTGTGGTGTTGTTTAAATTTGAGCACCTGGGGAGACCTTGCTGGACAATTTGCGACGACAGTGCCCGAGCTTTCCGCAGCAGAAGCAAAAATCAGGCGGGGGCCCCATTGGTACAGAGAACCAAACTGCCCAGTCGTCCCCCTATCTCTTGACTGAAAGCCACGAAAAAGATGCTTGGAGCGGCAGGAGCAGTAGGGCTGCTAGGAGCATCACGGCTAAAACGAGAACCTTCGAGTTAGAACGGGGGAGAAGCAACACGGACGTTTTCTGCAGCACGGTTGTGCCTGGCGAATCTTTTTGTCGTCCTCTGAATTGCTGGCAAGCTCGTTCTGCAGTGGCGTAAATTTCTTTTTGACATTTGGGGGGTGGGGTGATGAAAATTTATGAATGAAAACGGTGTTGTGAAAGATCCATTACGAGCAACATGTGCGCGCGAGAGCGCAAAAATTTTGCCATTTTGAAGGAGTAAATTTGTTAAAAGTAATTGTAATTATAACAAAATTCGCGCGAAGCGAGCGAAAAATTCCCATTTTTAAGGTATTATGGTAAAATATGAGGTTATATGTGATCAAAATACATATATGGGGCATCAACATTGGGGGGGATGATCGTATTGACCATCCCCCTCATCAAAATATTGGGGGGGGATATATCCCCCCATCCCCCCGGGATTTACGCCTATGATCGTCTGACAAATACTCAGCGACAGCATTCCAACCTAACGTACGAATATAACAAAAAGCAATCAATCGGTTAATAATCACCAAGATCAATAACAACATACTTAGTCATACAGGCCACAACGTAAAGCTTGATCACACTCGGGGTAAAAGGAAAGAATGGTCCATACAGATGCAGTAAAGCGTAACAAATCTGTAGTAGATAAAATGAACGAGTTAAACGCTGTTATACAAGCATAACAAACCGTGATTAAATAAACGAAAGCTAAACAGCAATTCACGCACACAAAACCTATACACAATCTTATAAACATTACTAAATATAACTGCACTAAAACCAGCATCACTCTTATCAGCCAAACGAACGAGCTTGTTTCTCTTTTTAATCGAATCCACAACTTCTCAGTTTCTGCTGTTTTGCCCTCTTTCAACAACAACTCCTGAACTCTCTACTTTTGACAAGAGCCCCTGATTAAACTCAAATTGAGCTTATTGCCCTTAAAAAAAACGCAAGAAGCTCAGGCTTTCTTTTTGAACTGCTCAAATTCTTGCGTTGTAGCCGTGAACTTCTTTTCACTGTCTTTCTTTAAGGGTGATAGAGGGTCCTTCATGCACGCACACCTATTTACAGCTGCGCAGTTGGGTGTATGACAAATTAAATGACGGATTATGAGTTTATAATTTTTTATTAAATTAGTCATGTCCATCAAAATGACAAATTATGAATGCATATTGTCATTTAATTGTCATGTAATTTGTAATGCACTAGAAATGACAAATTAACACTATTTCGTCATTCATTATTTGTCATGCATTTTTAAAAAGTGAAATTTTATAAGTCACGAAAATATTTGTGATGATGAAAATTAATTTTAACAGCTTATAATTGTAAATGGAACATTATAAAAACATTTAGAGCTTTATTTTCTGAATGATCAAAAAATTAAGTTGCATGACAAATTTTTAATTGGTCAAATTAGACCCTTTTCATGACAAGGTAATGTTTTCAGTGTTCTATCATAATCACTGTTTATGGTGGTTTATGAGCCGTGTACACCTGGCGCTAGTTTGGTGCATAGGTACGCTAAGAGTGCTGCGCCACAACAGTTAACCAAGACGCACTAAAATGAAAAAGGTGTATTTTTTTTGGTACATTTTCCAACAGTGTTCAAAAAACTAAGTCGTGTGGCCCCCCCCTCTTTATTTATGCGCCTTAAAGATCTGGTAATATGAGACTTACCATATTTACAAAAATAAAACATCTGGCCGTCAGAAGTTTATTTTTTATGAGGAAAATGGCGTCTTTTTCTCATTTTCCCATAGAGCTCTGTACAAATTTTCCCGAAAAATGCGATTTTTGAACACGTCATACCTCAAAAACTAAGTCGGTGACCCCCATTTTTTATTTCAGTTTTTTGCATTTACACAGATGAAAATACCATATATCTGAAAATAAAATCTGGCCGTTAGCTCTATGATCCTCTAATACCCTTAAGGTAGAAAAAAATAAAAAAACATACAAAAAATAGCCTGGTCGAAATAACCTTGAAGCGAACCAACAGCGCGGCCCACAGCCTGCTGAATTGTAGAACTAAGTTGGTCTTGGGAATTTGAACTGAAGGGCCAGCAGTATCCACTCCGGCCCGGCGGAACCCGCACTACCCACTATACCAGCTGAATCCGTCGGGTCAGGATTACGCTTTTCAGACATAGTAGTACAAGACGAACGGTAAGGCAAGAGCAAACAAGTAGACGTCATATGCGTACGATGCGATCACGGTCAATGAAGAACTCCTCACTTCACCCAGAGAAGATTAGAAAGAAGGAGGGGTGTTTACGACTGCTACTTCAAAAGATAAACTGTTCAACAACGCCTATTTCTTGTCAATCGGCTTAAATCCAATCGATTGGACCAAAGACTTCCGCGCGACTTGCTGGAGAACATTACATACACCTGTTATTAAATCCCATAACATTTCAATCTACCCAGTTTTACCCAATTGGTATTTGCACAGTGTCTATATACCTATGGTTGTGACCAGTACAGCGAAATGCACTCGCCTGCATCAGTTATAAACAACTTGACCCCAAATTTTCAAAGTTTTGGCACTTTGGGACACTTTCCTGACACAAAAAAATATGGTTGAGATGTATTGAATATGCATTTATCTAATCATTCATCATATCATATTTCAAAGGAAATACCCGGAAATTGGTAAATTAGGCTAAAGATAACAGCTTTTATTGACCCCAAAACTTTGAATCAATGTTAGCTTACCGAAAAAGGGTCGATTTTGCTGTTTCTTTGGTTAAAAAGTCACTGATTTCCTCAATTATTTCGCCAACGATTAAAAAGTAATAACAATCAGTCCAGAACAATACGGAGTTCATTGGCAGCAGAGATCTTTTAGCTCGAAAATTAATAAGCTATTTTAGTGGGAGAGTGTCATTACTTCCTGTTGTGAAACCTTCCCGAACGGCTAGGCTTGAGGCGGTTGAACACATTACTTCAAAGTCCAATCGAGTGGCCCTTGAAGTTTCCTAACAATGAGCTGATGAATGATAGTAATCCTGGGTAATCGGCAAAAATCGAGCCAGCTCCTTCGTTCGCATATGCTCGCTTCACTAACAGGTCACAACTGTACACAAAAAGCTCAAACAAAACCGCTAATCCGGCTATACCATTGAAAATATATTCAATGGAGAACACAAAAGACGATGCGGTAGCTAGGGTGGTAGGAAATTTAGTCACACGAACACTGTAGTATATGACACCGGTTATACCCATAGGTTATACCCCAGTCAAATTCAATTCTAGATATCCAAATTCTGTTGATGATTTCAGTAAATTCTTTCTGATCCGCATAATAAAGCCGGTGATCCCGATGGTGTCTCGCTCCTACCACATAAGGTTGCAGCCGAGGAGATAGCAGGCGCGGATCCAGGGAGGGGGCGGAGGGGGGCGCGCATCCGGTAATTCTGCAAAATCTTGCAAAATCAGCCCATTTTGGACAAGTTTCAGCCTTCAGCCCCCCCGGTAATTTTGACATTTTCAAAACCTGGATCCGCCCCTGGATAGTTCATCTATCATTTTTTTGAAATCCTTAGAAACGGAATCGATACCATTGTCCTGGTTGCGCGCCAAGGTTTTACCAATTTTCATTTTTAAAAAAGTGCACTTTTTAAAAATGAAAATTTGTGACACGTTGACGACCAAGCAGGACAATGACCGTTCAGATGACCCACATTATCGACCCGTTTCACTGTTTGCAATAAGTTGTAAAGTACGCTCTCAAATCATGAAGTATTTTGACAAATTTCTATCTTTACTAACAGACAACATGCATGCTTTCAGAACCAAACATTCATATGACTCCCTATTTATCCTGACCCTTTCCATTTTTCTAGATTTCAGACCGATGTGATCATCATGGGTTTTTCCAAAAAGCTTTTCATCTAGGTTCATAATCGGCTTATTCTCAACGGCTGGACAGTTATTGGGAAATTATTAAATAAGTACCAGACGAAGGTATGGGGGGGATGAACACTCGACACCATGCATCATTCCTTCATCCTTTGTCATCATTGGATGGCGCATATAGCATAGGCACTGATTTTGAAAACCATGCTGCTCGCTAGATAAGAGAAAAGTTTGATGAGAAACAATAAAGTCCAGAGGGTCATAAATTTTTGCTTGAAGATCTTCACAATTTGACTATCTAATAAAAACATAAAGCTGGGCAATTTTTGAAAGAGCGGAGAATGATAACTGCGGCACCTATAACTCCTTTACAGAAACCACGCATAAAATTTTTTGTGACTTAATAAAATGAGGTTGTCAGGTGAGGTTTTCAGCCGATTTTTCATAAAACATTTTATCATAAACATTTCCTTTTTTTAGTTACGAATTTTAAATTATTTCGCTAAAATGGCAGTTAATTTAGGGCATTTTTCAAAGATTCTTGTTATTTTAGGGTTTGGTTAAGAGACATGAGGAGATTTCCAGAAAGAAGCGCCCCCAATTTTTTTGTACCCGGGTTTTTTGCATATTTGGATGCTTTCCAATGTATTAGATCACACCTGAAGTGAATAAGCCGGTTACGCCGTCTTTATGTAATAATATGATGATTTAGTACTTTCACGACAGAAAGTCAAAGTACGGTGTTCTATGGGGACAATTACAGTAGTCGGGCAAGTTCAAAACAAGGTTTTGCTGTTTTCTTTTGTACTTGTTTGTCCAATAAACCTTCGGAACGTTCTTGGTCTACAATCGATCCTGTGCAATTTGAGAGGATTGGTATCCTAAAAAAAATCTCCTCCTGTCCTTTAAGTTTGATAAAGCAAGGCAGTTAACTTTTCTTTTAGTTTATGCCCAATTTTAAATCGATTTTTTCGGAAAATGTCGGAAATTGCAGAAATATAAATTTGAATATTTAGGCAACAGAAGTTATAATGCAGAACAACAACAACCACCAATGTTGTATTTTCAAACGTACAATAATTTTCAATTTTGATATCCATTGGACTTCAAGCTCGACATAAAATATTTATGTAAGAACATGGACAACCAAATCCACTGTCAGGGGTTTCTATTGTTTTTTTTTTTTTGGTATGAATAATGGACGAGGGCGAGGTTCGTATGTGGGTCATGGGAACACACACGACCGACCCACATATTGTGATCCGCACCGTCCAAAGCACCCAAAATGGTTGGTGGATTTGCACTTCGTATTGTTTAATTTCTTTTGATATTTTGAATGAGGCTGGCCGCTATCTTCTGCCCAAAAATCAACATAGATTACAGCAATCATGTACAGTGTGAGTCAAAAAAAAATCCGATTTATTTACAGAAAACGTCAGCTTTAGTTCTTCTTGCAATTTAAGGGACGCCGAGTATACTGTATTTGTGCAAAATAATTACCTTAGAGATGTTAAACAAAAACCTATGAGCGTTCATTAGTTCATGAACTGAGACATGGCATATGATGATTTAATAACTGACTCTCTATGATTGAACAATGGTGATGGTAATTTAATTTTTTGAAGATATTTTACTTATAATTATGTTACACAATAAACACATTTTATTCCAAAAACTGATATGTTTGTCGAGAAGAAATCGATACCATCTGAAAATTGCCATGTGTGAATTGGCTTTGCTAAATGTTTTATGGTATACGTCGGTGTCAGTCTCTCCGCATTGTATGGCTAAAATCGGCCAAACTGAATTTATTAGGTCTCTCCGCAAAATTGACATAGTTCCGAAACCAGAGTCCGAAAGACACCAACTAAAATACTTCTGATAGCCTGTTTATCTCTGGAAACAACCTAAGCGAACCAATGAAGCAAAAACAACGTTTAACCTTTGAAGAAAAAATCTTTCCTGAATGTAGGGTTTTATTGACTCACACTGTATACTGCAAATCACAACTTGAACCGATTATGTGAGCTTGATGAGCGTTTGATCATGGGTGTTCCGTGCCCATAAGGATGCCGTCCTTGTCCATTATTCTTAAAATTAAAAAGTAAAACACTTACAGCGGAGTTGATTGTGTAGCTCCAACGGTTGTGGAATGAAAAAATATTGCTTATCAACATATACAATTTCGGGATTTTCCGTCAAGATTTTCGGGTTTACATGTTAAACTAATGACGACATCTAAATTTAAGATTTCTTGGCCGCCACCGACTGGGCGCGTTCACTCATCGTGTAGACCCCTCAGTATACAGCATAACAACAACCAGCGGGTTAGGACATGCATCTTCACAGCAACACGGGGGGGGGGGCGGCAAGAGAGCGTCGTTTTTGCCGTTCCCGTAGGTTTAGCACGTAATCACGCAAACGGACACATATCTAAAGTCGAAAATTATGTTAATCAATATTTTTCCACTCAAAATCCGTGGAGTTGAAGAATCAACTCCGTTGAAGTATTTTTTTTGGTATGAATAACGTTACAAAGGGATCATTTGACGAGGCTGGCTTGACCTCATGTTCAATCGCAAGGTCATCGCTATTTATAGCTGCAGACGGGGCTGGGCTGCGGACCATGTACAGGTAGCTATGCACGGGCCGATGCACCACCGTGGAATCATTCGTTGACTTGTATGTAGCAATCCTCTCATGTCCGGTCTTTAAAAAAAAGATTTGATGAGCGTTTTGCAGCACGATTATGCACCCCCGGACTAAAGCGAGGCAATTTAGATCGCCTCGGCCCCGTACGGGAATGCCCACTGGCCACTCACTGATATATTATAAACGCGCACAGTGACTTCAACTTCGTCACTGTCAGGCTCGGCAAGTGAATCGTACGCAGTTTGCGCTAGGAATGAAGCTTGCCGGCCACCGCCTGCAGAACACGTAATTTGAAGCAATTTGGCTGCCTCAGGCGTGGCGCCAAGTTCATTCAATAGCGCAAAACTGCCGAACGAGTTCATTGGCCGAGCCGAACCATGGGTTTATAGAATAGATTCAGTGAGGGCGAGTTACGAGTTGGGAAGTCCGGACGGAGTCGCGACGATCTAAATTGCATAGTTTAGTCGGTGGTGCATAATTGTCCTGCAAAACTATCATCAAATCCTTTTTTAAAGACCGGACATAGAGATGTACATGCAGGTCAACGAATCATTCCACGTGGTGCATAGGCTAAACTGGTACCGGGCCTGGTACATGGCCGCAGCTATAAAGAGCGATGACCCTGCGATTTGAACATGAGGTCAACCAGCATATTCAAATGGGATACCGGTTTAGATACCGTTGGTATTCATACAAAAAAAAATACTTACCTGCAGTTGATTCTTCAACTCCAACGGATTTGAGTGGAAAATATTGAATTAAAACATTATTTCGACGTTAGAATAGTTCAAGTTTTTGTGATCACGTGCTAAACCTATGGGAGCGGCCAAAGACGACGCTATCTTGGCCCGGCCCCCCCCCCTGGCCTGCCTGTATACGATTCAGGAGCGCAACCACTTAATGACTCTCCCATCGGAATACACGCATTTTTGTACGGGTTCGTACACTACAAAACTCCCTGCAATACTTGAGAATAGTGTTTTGGTATTCAACTAAAGCTGCTTTTCTGAAGTATTTTAGAAATTTTTGCTGATATATGGTGTTGACCATCTACTTTTCACGTTAGTTCACATAAAAACGCAATAGCTAAATTACCACCCGCATCACTCATATATATCTCTTTTTCTTTTTTTCTTTTTTTTCTTGAATGACCACCGTGCAAATCCGCGGCCGTATCTTGAGTTTGCGATGAAACCTGATCTTGTGTTTCTCATGTATGCAATGTTGACATTATTTCTTCGTCATGTGGATCTATGCGATTGTAGCCTCCCGTTATGAAGAAATGACCAGTAGAATCTTGTCTAAGGCTTGCACTTTTTAGCCGACTGCGTTATTACATAAAAACGTGGATGATTAGTGGTGCGCCCCAGCCCCATCAGAGACAAAATAATTTGTCTATGGACAGGCGGGGCGGCCCAAGCTTCATCATAGCGGCAAACTGCCGAACGGTATTGGACGAGCCGGAACAGTGACCGGAATTTGGAAGTTCCTGACGTTTATAACTAGATCAGTGGCTTGGCGAGTGAATTCCCGTACGAAGCCGCGGACCGATCTAAATAGCCTTGCTTAGTCGGTGGTGCATAATTGTGCTGCCAAACTATCATCAAATCGTTTTTAAAGACGAGACATGAGAGGATTGTTACATGCAGGTCAACGAATCTTCACGGTGGTGCATAGGCTACATGGATACGGGGCCGGTACATGTCCGCAGCTATAAATTAAATAACGGTGACCCTGCGATTGAAAATGAGGTCAAACAAGCCTCATTCAATAATGAAAAATCCCCTGTTTTGTACCGTTCTGGTGTCATACCAACAGTAAAATACATGTGTACACTGGAGTTTCATTCTTCAACTCCAACAGATTTTGAGTGGAACAATATTGATATTAAACATATTTTTCGACTTTAGAAATTTGTAAAGTTTTCGTGATTACGTGCTTAACCTATGGGACCGGCAAAAACTAAGCTATCTTGTGGCCGCCCCCCTGTCATTATAACGATGTGATATAGTCGCCCTCCTCGTCGAGGGGATCTCCTGTGCCATGGGGGTAGACAACGATCTGCTCGATTTGGGCAATTGGGGATTTCCAAACAGTCACTTTGTGTGGGATTTGGCTAGTGCTTTACTATGGGCCAAGTTCCTTAGTCCTAGTGACATTACAAAATCACATCTTTTTCCCCCCTTTTTAAAAACCTTTGTTCAAAGATCTTAGTAATTCATGATAATTTAGGGAAAAATATGACATTTAAATCCGTCGTGGTTAGGGGATTAACCCCGCTGCAAAATAGTGTTTTCCATAACGGTCATTTAGATTTCAATATTCGTACCATCCTAGCTTTAGCATGAGTCGGGTGTAACCGTTCGAATATGCGTAAGAGCGCCCTCATACCGTTAAGAAGTCTTTGGACAGACAAGCACCCGGAAGTTGATTCCGTTTTGAATTGCCATGCTGTGAAGGTTGGCATGTCCTACCCCCCCGTCCTGTTCGAGCTCCTGTGCATCGCCATTCCCAAATTTATTTTGTTGTTTTGTTTTTTCTCTTTATTTTCCGGGATAAATCTTTCGTAACTTTCCGGGGAACTAATTGGGCAATACATATGTAATGGCGGGCCGTTGCATTGCGGTCAAACAATGTGATCTGGTGTCATTGGTGTTATGTTACTGTCCAACAGAAAAACTAAAGATAAAAAAGGATTCGTACTGTGGTTAAGCCGGTGGAACCTTTACACGAGCCCGGGTACCCAAGACGGGGTAACCGGTTTACAAGGGGTTCCGGTGGTGACCGGAGATGCCAGAAACAAAGGTACTCTACTATCTGAGACCATATCTTTTCAAATGGATCCTATCTGAGACCATACCTATTCAAATAGATCACAACCGCTATTTGAGACCTAGGCTAAGCAATATTACCACTGGAATTTTAAAACCTGGGGATTTTACACTCCATTTGAGCATTTTTTTTTTTTCCCCCCTAACATATTTAGTACTCTATACCTGAAGAGGAAAAGTAAATTTTCATACCCTATGTGAGACTTGACCAGAGACATAGGTTGAATTTGATACCCTACAGGCAAGTCTCGAGAACCTCCCCGGTCTCACGTCTTTGTAAACGTCGATACCGAGTGGTACTCGACCAGATACCCCCCCCCCTTAAACTAAAGAAAGGGGTTCAGTTGACAGATAATGTGGCACTAGCAATTAATTAGTGGGTACCACTGACCTCTATACACAGCAGACGCGGATCTCAGGGGGGTGCCCGGGGGTGCCTTGGCAAACCCCGCCCCCCGACGCCGGAATTTTGTGAAGGATACATTCTACAGAAGAAATTAAAGGGGAATGACACTGTTTTAAGAAATGACGTGATCGTCTCCTGACCAATTTTTTTAAATATTCCTTGCAACGGCAAGCACGTGCACCAAAGACCTCACACCACTCCATTGAATTTTAGACGAAATTATACTTCGGCAAACACCACAAAAAATAGGCTTACGACCTTTTCCGTTATGTCTTTCTCAAAACTTACCGCGCGGACAGAGAGACAAGACGACAGCGGAATTTTGTATTCTTTGAGCTTTTTTTGAGGTCTCGTTGCCAGGAAGGCCATGAGAATACTGTTTTATTACTTTATTACTGTCAATCCTTGCTGGACAAAAGCGTGGAGAGTTTCTTAGTAGTTGCTTGTCCAGATATTTACGTATTTGACCAACCTTTCTCAGAGCAAAGGACCGCCCTCGACAGATGTTATTAATATGGGGTGACATGTTTAGATGACAGTCAAAGATGGCACAAGATTGCGAACAAGTTTGCACTGGAGTAACTTGCGAATTACCGCCTTGAGATGAGAGATTTGTGTACTATTAACACAACGCGCTGGCAATAAATTTTTTTTTGGGAAGTCACAATGTAGTACCTCTGTCTTACTGTCATTTCAACATGAGGTAATTGTTAACCATCCAGGTTTTGATGTCACAAATGGCACTGCCGCATTTGATTTTAGGCAAGTGGGCGACTGTTAGGTTTCATAGTGACGAATAGCTGCGTATCGTCAGCGTAGATGATACATGCATGAGAGACAATGTGCACGAATGATATCCTCAACAGGGCCGTATACGCAAAACAAATGGGGCCTTCAGCAGAACCCTGGGGCATGCCCCAGATCATATACATAGGGTCCGTTGCTTCAATCATCGAGGTATGAAAATTGACAATTTGAGCAAATAAACCATTATCGTTTTTTAAAAAATCAAAAGGTTTATCATTTTCTCTTGAAATATAACTTTTGTGAAAACGACTCCGGACTTTTTTACCATTGCTTTTTTTGTTTACCTAACATATGGATGCTTGAATGTGCCATTCAATAGATGAGGAGTGGAGTAGTTGCTTTACTGTATCAATACTCACTTCAATAAAACGAAACTTGACCAATTCCATATTAATCAAACAGAAAGCAATTTGTTGAAAAAATACTGTGCAATAGACCACAAGAAAATTAAGATTCGCCGCTATGTTTTTTTTTTTTTTGCCGTTGTTTTTCTTTATGCACAACTTTTCAGGTTGTGGGCTTAGGCATTGATTTGATTGCAAACGCTTGTGGTATTATTTACTTTTAGCCTATTTGTATGATGTGAAATTTAAAGAGGACCGGTTAAGGAGTAAAAGGTTGGGCAAACCTTTTTGGTACGTAATTAGCTCGAATTCGGCAACTTTCAGCCGCATATTGGTGGAGGAAATAGCAATTTATCGGTGCGCAGAAAATGTGGAAGTGCCTGTTTTCTAAACACCGATTTCTCTTAGTTCTGTAGAATGGCGCTCAAACCCTAATTCTGACCAGAAAATAAAATATAAAACACCAGTTTGCAGCTGAAGAATTAAATACAACTTGCAACTTGTCATCCCCCACACTTTTTCAAGAAAATTGCCCGAGAAAGTTTTTTGATCTTAGGCCTGTTTACGATGCGACAGCCCTACCCATCTTTTTCAACATTAATGTTGATTTTTTTTATATATATGTTGATTTCAATATGCTTTTGCCAAACCTTGTCATTAGAATTTACAACTGACTGCACTTGCGGAAAAAATGTACAAAGGAGGTTTCTAAAACTTTGTCCTCTGTATGAAAAAAACCTCGTATGGTTCTTCAACTAACTAAAACGAGTCTCCTTTAACTCTGTAAGCACCTTTGATGGTTCTGTTAGAACCTTTGTGTTTCTCTAACTTTTTAATTAAGCATTTTTTAGGTGACTATCTTAGGAGGTTCCATATAGAGAGAAAGGTTCTAAGTTGCATTTTTTTCTGAGAGTGTATTAAACTTTAAATGGTTGTTTGAATTTTTTGGTGATTCCTCAGTATTGTAGAAAAAAGGATATTCTTAAAGATTTATATAACCGCGTCCTCGTCTGGTACCTATTTCTGGACATTTAATCAATGTTTAATAGAAGGCATACATTTGAAATACTTTTCTCTAAGATTCTAATTTGCCCGTCAGATCTAAATTTTTTATGGCAGGCTTTATGCCAAAAAAATGGCTATTTTTCAATGGTAGAGCATTAATTACATCTACATTTCTAACAAATATTTTTATATTATATAACGGCTCCTCTCTGGGACTGAATTTACGACATATTTTAATGCTTAAGGTGTATAAGACATACCTTATAGCCTTAGACATACCTTACGGTTCCTTCAATACCTCCTATAACTGTGCATGCAGTGCCCGAGCTATCGTCACTTGCTGCAAGCAACTCAAACGTAACCTGCTGCAGCTGGCCCGTTAACATAAATTTAACTCGGTTGCAATACCGCAATGCAGTATATCTGGGTTTTCAGAGACCGTATTCGAGCACTGCAACTTATCGCAACGCACGTGCAGTGTGTAGGAACGAACCTTTAGATGGCACACCTTCAACATCTTCAGTGATGACTAATATGTGGCAGGTTTGGGGTCCATTTTGCCCATTAAAGACCCGTTACGGTAGATTCCGCTAAAGCAGAGGAGTGTGGGCGCTTGGACACACTTCCTGGTAGTTTATTCCATCTATCCCCACTCGCTGACGGAAGGAAATTTTCTTAAAGGGATTAGCAGGCGATTGCTAATCCGAAACAAATCGAAAAAATCATCAAAATTCATATTTTTATATTTTTGTTACTGGAATGATAATGCTAAACATAACCTGCAATGGGTTGGCTTGAAATCCGGTGTTAAAGGCAGCTACTTTTTTTATCTGATTCTGTAATTTCCTATACTTGCGTATCAAAATTTTCTGCTGAGATCAAAAAAGCCTTCCCGGTGAATAATCACAGATTATTTCAGCTTGATTTTGTGCACCATGAGTCAATATAGTTTGACCTCAAACACAAACATTATTGGATCTTTGTTCATTCTGTACTGGTGTAAACCACGATCGGCTGTTTAGTCCAGATTTTGATAACGCCGTCGCTGTTATGGTCATTTGCGGGAGACGTATACAATTTCCTTTCCCCCTCAAATACTGCTCATTTTTTCACTTTTTGTTGGTTTGTTCTACAATAAAGCATTTATATGGAATTGTCACACTTTAGCCCTGATTATATTAAAGGTTAAAACATGCATTTTCACTTTGTTTGATTCTCTCGCATGTCGCTGCTAATCCCTTTAAGAAGTGGATCTTGATCTGATTTGGCCAGCTTTTGTGAATGCCCGCGTGTGTGCTGATAAACTGCTTTTTGAAAGAAGTGTCCTTTATTTATCTTATCAATTTGGTTGATAATCCTGTAGGTTTGATGATATCTGCTCTTTCTGTCTCTTTTCCAGTGTTGTTAGATGTATTCGGTGTAATCGCTGCTCGGACGATAAATGTTTAAGACTTGGGTATGATTTTGTTGCTGCTAGCTTGACCTTCTCAGCATTTTCTTGTCTTTTTTCCTGTTCGGCAGTGCACATTGGGATGAGACTTTAAATGATTTGTTTGATTTGGATGCCCAGTCGTTTCTCCTCGACGGTGTTCTTTTAACACTTACTATGCCCAAAGTGATCGATATCTTGATCAAAACATGTGACAGGTATTATAAAATGCTTCCTTTGTGTACATAAGAGGTGTTTGTGTTGCCTCATTTGATGAGAATATGACGATTGTGATCATCCAAGTGCATAACTCCACATTATTCTGCATTGTACTTCATTTGCCAGATTTCTGCCCATTCATGTAGTGCTATATCATCTTGCATGCATCGATTCTTCATTTGTTGACACTGGGTGAACTAGTTTGGTGTGGTCAGCTGCAAATTTGCTTATTGTGGCTGTTGCGCTAATGGCATCTCCTATTCGTTCATATATATAAGTGGAAACAGAGTGGTCCCAACATATCCCCACCACTGAACTTTTTACTTTCTTCCACCCGGACTCTGCTCCTTGAGTGCCTACCTTCTGTTTGCGGGCCAGCCAGCCATGATTCGATTCCAAGTTAGAATTTTACCCTTCGTGACATGTGAGTTGATTTTTGCTATCAGTCTGGTGTGGTAAGGGTGTCGAAGCCTGTGCCAGGTCTAGATATATGAACATCAACTGGTTTTCCACTATTATGAGCTTTGTATCACTTCCAGGTATTCATGAGATTTTAGTGTCAAGATTTTCCTTTCCTAAAACCATGTGGTACTCGTTTAGACTAACGTGTCAAGGTGCTCTGTAATTGTATCTCTAATAGTTTCTAATACTTTCTTTCTCTCTTTCCTCTGCGACGGACGTCAGAGGTATTGGACGATAGTTGGATGCTTTGGATCTTGAACCTTTTTGTAGACGGTTGGGACGATGTGGGCAGATCTCCATCGTTGAACATATCCTTCTGCAGAGACTTAGTGTAAATACGGCGAGAGGCCATGCCCAGTCATCCGCACATGTTTTGAGTATAGATGAGTGGATGTCGTCTGGTTCTGCTGCTTGGAGGGGTCCACGTTTTTTAATTTTATCTTTGACAGCATTTGCAATGATTTCCATATCCTTTAGTTTCTCCTCATTCGGTCCTTGATATATGTCATGCAGAACTGGAACATTTGGTTTCCCTTCTGTGAACACAGGCGAGAAGAAGTCTTTTAGTGCTTCTGCAGTAGGTTGTCTTGGTGGTATTACACTGCCCTGTGTCGGTTTTTCAGGCCCTACTTTGTCTTTGACTTTTTGTTTAGATCCTTACGTAGGCGTAGAATCCTTTTTGGTTCATCCTTAATGTTTTCTTCTAATTCTCTTCAAAATCTCTCTTAGCCCATCTCGCTTCTAGCTTAGCCTCCTCCGACAATTTTTGTAGTGTCTAGCTTTCTTTCGTTGTCTTATTCTGATACCTCTTCCATGCTCTTTGTTTCCTCCTCGCTCACTAGTTTTTTTGTGCTTTCTTTGTGAGCCATAACGGTTTCTTTTTAGTAGATTGGTTCTTCATTGGGACAAATTTTTTGAATAAGGTCCTGTAATTTCCCCTTGTGTAACACCAAGCTTCTCCAGTATTCTCCCAATTTACTGTCTCAGTTTGGCTTTAATTTTTGTCATAGTTGCGTTTCTGTAGTCTCTTTTTTGTTGTAGCTTACTTGGGTTCAACGACTTATTTAAGTCCCATTGCAACATGTTGTGGTCGCTTGTACTTAAAGCAATATTAGCACCCTTTTTTGAAGATGCGGCCTCCAATTTTTCAAAAAAAAAGGAGATTTTTTTTTACTCGGTTGCATTGGTAGCTGGTTAGTAAACCATACATGTGAATGGTTAAGGTCGACAATGTCTGTGTCTCATCCAAACGAAGGAATTTGTAATCAGAATAATTAATTATCGGGATCCCGATTAACTATTCAACGGCCTTCCCCAATGTGAAATAGCCAGGAAATATCGCCATTACGTGTCTACGCTCACCCATTTAGTTATTTGCCCTGAACCAATAAAACCAGTTAGAGGTTATTTTCGTTCTTCGAGGTGGCCACTATTTCATCATGACGGACATACACGTAGCATTTCGCAGCTCTGCCGTTAAGTTCCAATCGGGATCGATTTTATTACAAAATCGCATTTTAATGAAAATACCCATTTTTTTAGCTTCCTCCCTCGTTTTGCAGTATGTTTCCTATACAATCACACCAACGTAACTGTGCCTAAATATCAATTTTTGAAATTGGGGCGCTCTTCAAAAAATATAATATTGCCTTATGCTTTAAATGAGCAATAAGACTGGTATTTCGTCAATCATATTAGGGTTTGAAGTGATAACTGTAAGTCAAGTATAGTTAAATGCCATTTAACCGAAAAAAATTAATCTTTGGGAAGAGATATTAGTCAGACGGTGCCAAATTCGGGTGAATTGCGGATGTTCTACCTATCAGATTGAAGCACACTGATGGATTGCGTCATGGCCACCATATACTTCTGGACTGTGGCATTGTCAGATCAGATGAGGAAAGCACGTCCCCGATGTCAGCTTTCCCCTCTCCTCAACTTTCTACTTTTTGCCCAGCGTAATTGTTTTCAATGTCCGGCAAAAACTCTCAATGTTTGATTACCTGCAAGTTAAAAAATAGAAACAGATATACACATGAAACTTCTGGAATTTCATTTGAAATGATGAAACTGTAGATGGTGTAAATTTGACTTTGAGCGTATCTCTTTCTACCATTGGCTTAGACTTATCTAATCACCCCTCCCCTCGTAGATCGTTACTATTTACATGCAGCTTGTTGTGAAAGAGGTCTTTTAACTGATTTTGTTTACGGCAGTGACATATCTCAAAAACAAATTGTACTAAGAACAAAAATGACCCGACATGCTGTGACTAAAGTTTGATGTTGGTCGTAATTGGATATTTTTCTATTTATCTATGCTGAAAATGAAGAAATGTGTGAAGAAATTAGGCAGATGTGATGATTTGTGTAAGCTGATCTTTTTAAGCCCCGTCAGTTCCATCATTTGTCTGAATGAATTTCAATTATGAGATATCAGATTTAATTTTAATATTGTAAACATTCAAAAGTATTCTCTAACTGGAAAAAATGAAGCATTCTTCAAGTTCAAGGAAGACTTCATTGAAACTAAGACAACAGACATAATTATAATACTTTGTGGACTGGGTTCCATATCAAAGTGTCTTAGAACATGCTATCTGTGCAATATTGTTCAGAAAAAAACTCTTATCCACAATAGGCAATTACTTAATTCTGTTTCAAATTTGTTTTATAACATGTCATTGACCAATGAAAGTTCCATCAAAAATGATTTTGTGCAATATTAATGCAGGACTCTCATCCAAACTCTGTTTCAAATTTGTCTAACATGCTATGATCCGGAAAGTTTCTCTGATCCATATCATTTTGTACATATTTTGTGCAAACAATCGTTGAAGAAAAACTGTATAGGCTTTATCTTGTATGTTTTGAGAAGAAATGTTTTGTTATTACTTTTAACATGCCATGCCACAAAACCACTTTAGGAAGAATATCCTTGACCCATATGAATGAGGTATCTATTCGTTTACGCAAAATGTGGTTTACTTACCTTACCTCTGTAAAAACTCCACTGTATTGGGAGAAAAATTGGGAAGTTGTTCCTATCTGCTCCCTTTTTTAAGCGATTTCATACATTTTCAGCATATGTAGTCAAAGTATTACTATTAGGTCACGAAAATTAGGTTGAAAGAACATGCAGTTGAGGGTCAGCAGTATTCCATGGACATTTGCATACCTTGAAATTAATTTTCTGCTACAGGATCTAAATTGTCCGTATTGTTATGACAGGTTTTATGGCAAAACACTTAAAAGATGGCCATGTTCCTCAGCATTTAAAAGCCGGAAGCGTTTACTCTTACTTACTTCGTAATATCTCATTCTCAAAACGACGATTCGATCGAACGGTGATTTAAGAACGTTGATCATATCTATATAAGCATTATGAATGAGACCCTTTGTAAATTCAAATTGTGTTTTTTTTTATCAAATTTGCGTGAAGCGTGGGAGGGGGCCCCCGCCACCCAACCCTGCGCCGCTTGATATATGAATTCTCCATGAACCATTATGCGATTATTCAACAAAAACCTAACCCATCAACCAGATTTTACGACCGTTGATCATACCTAGAATTATCAAGTTACCACTGTAAACTTGTAATTCAAATTGTTTCCTATCAATTTGCATAAGAAAAATGTGTTTTGGAAAGTGAACATTGTCAGGGGTCCGCGCTTCGGCGCTGCCGGGACATCCCTCTCCCTACCCTCCCCTTGCAGCTTAATATACTGACCGTCTCTACACTTTACTGTAGGTTTTAATTCAAACAAAACTATCAACTATATTTTTTTCTTTTAATGCCTTTTATCATACCTGTAAACATTATAAGGTAAAAAATTAACAAATTTCAAATTGTGTATGAACAACAATCATTGCAGGGGTTCCGCGCTTGGCGCGGGAGGTCGGACCTGGAACCCCTCCACGCCGCGTACACGGCGCCATGGCTGCTTGGGTGGATGCATGGCACTATGGCTCTTTGCACCGTCAACTTCCATTTTCAGTTGGTCGCACGCCACCCCCCGCTGCCCTTGAGAGGGGCTGATCGTCCCTGCTTAGAAATCATGTACGTGGTAATAATATTCTTAAGTCTGTTGAAAAGGTACACATTTTTGTGAATCACAAACGATTTAAAACATTTTCGGTCTCGCTGTGCTCGTCAGGTCTATATTATTGTCCTGAAAGAACTCTTTCCAACGCATGTAGAAATTAGTGATATGAACAATTCCCCCATCACCTACATTGGAAAAAGCTGATTGCCATGATAAAAATGCACAGCTTCCGGCTTCGCGGGGGGGGGGGGGTCACACACCCTCCCGCATCCGCCCCTGCTACGGAGCCATTCTAGCCCATCTTATCTTGCACCCCCCCCCCCCCCCCTTTAGCCAGGGCTGGATCCGCCCTGTATACAGGGATAGCGGGCTCGCACGTAATTAAATAGTCGTCGATTGATACAACCGGATCTTCCCCAGCGGCCATTTAACGGGAGGCAAACATGGGGGGTCACCGTACTGATTCAATGCGAAGTCAATACAACTTGTATGTACCGGTGATTCACGTTGAGGCCTCCCCAGTTTTAATCAAATGTCACTGAATGACCCCCTTATTATCTATTTCATGCTCTCACAGAAAGCCCCTCTTGTTCACTGATGTAACTTCAATCATAATGGTGCCCTCACTGGCTGACCCCCTTGTTTTTCACAAAATGGGAGAGGCTCAGTGATTGCCCCCCAGTTTTGTGCATCCTCCTCACCAAATGACCCCCTTTATCCTTATACCTTAATGTTCCTCAGCGAATGCCCCCTATTTGAAAATTCCCATCCGGCACGTCCCCGTCACTTTCATATCTGAGTGCCCCCCCACCCCCCCCCCCTGGGGGGTCGATCCCTCAAACCCCGATGAGTTTGCAGTCAATAATTTCTTATAAAGAAATTCGGAGAAACTGGCAAGCATTACAATAATAAAGACAAAAATACACGGTTTCGAACCTGGTCCTCCCTCTCGTTATCTAGGTATAAGATTTACCACTGGACCCAGAGGACTGTGTTTACGGGTGGATCCCAGAGAAATGGCACTAATGTATTTCGTCGTTATTTTAGGTCTCCAGCGACCAATTGTTTAGTTTCGCTTTGTCATAGGTTTGCTAGAATCATGCATATAGTCCATAGGCAATAATTTATGTTCACATTGTCACCATATATTATTGAGATTTTTATAACAAAATTTTAAGAGATGATTTTAATGTCACTCGGACCGAGACTGTCATAGTAGGCACGTAGCAGTTTTTTACAATTTCAGTTGGAACAGGGGGAACTGGGTTTTTGGAAATCTCAATGCCCCAAATCAAGTAGTTGTGTCCGGTCCAATGCAACAGGGCCCTGCAGTGCACTGATCTCTGAGATCATTGCTGCAGTGCCATAAACATCTTTTCAAGAGGGCGCGCTATAATTAATCGCTTATTACCAGGCCTTATCTTTCGCGTGGCACAATCTATTTTCACAAGGAATGATCAGTATCTTTTATGACTATATGTGTTAACAGAGGTGGTCATTTTTGCTAATACACCAATCAAAGCAGCACACAGAACTGGTTCTGAACTGAAGCTGTGTTTGTAAAAGTGTCCCGTTTTGGAGGATTTAACTTGAGCTGTTGTGATGTATGTATGCGACATAATTATCTATAGGAAAATGTAAACTTGATCATGCTCTAAATCAAAAGAAGTGTTTTTATTGACATTGGCATGGGCAAAACAGTTGTCGAGATGCTGTTTTTGTTTTGGTAGCAGAATTCTGCAGTCTTCCTGTGGATATCATTGATGATTGAACAGTGATATTCGGAATTATTTTCAATGCCCATTTCCACGAACAAATCAGACGCTTTCGTTACGACCTAGACTCATCAGCTTCCAGTCCCGCCTGATATAAATATCAGTCGGGACTGGGCTAGGGTCTATTCGCTCGTGGCAAAAGAGGCATATACAAATGCTGGCAATACTTGTACCCCTGGGTCTTCTTCTTGTAATTCCTCTCACCCTTGTGTACTAAGTAACCGGCACTGGAAGTGTAATATATTTAGACAAATTTTTGTGCACCACAAACTCCCGAGGTCGAATGATCAAACTAGAGATTAACCGATATTTTATCGGACATCGGATCGGCGGCCATTTTTTGCTAAATCGGCAAAGATCGGATCGGCAAAAAATATGTCCGAGCTTGCCGATCCTAAACCGATATATTGCTGAAAGAAAGGGACAAAGTATACTGGGAATTTTACCAGTTTTTAAGTTTGGCAACACAGAGTAAACTCAAACTGATTTTAATATGTGGTATTTAGTCTATCTCTTCATCAATTATAACTTCTTAGCCTACATGAGAAAACTAAGGCCTAATGAGCTACTTACGTTTAATACTATCACAATCTCAACTTCAAAGCGGTTCCAAATTCATCTATATACTACAACTGTTATGGTCCTGTCTAAGTTACAACGCATGACAGGCGCATGACCTCCGCTCTCTCTAATAAAAAATCGTCGTTGTCGTGAACTGAAAAATTACTGCTTATGTTTTATTATTTTTTTAGCCTTTTGACTGCTTCAAGTTCAAGACCCTATCAAAAGTAAAAATAGAAGAAAGAACATAAAACTCCTTAGAGCGAGTCCAGAAATACGGCTGAAATATTCCCATTTCCAACTCTTTCGTTACGTATTTTTTAGGTTCGTTATTCACTTGCAGTGGCTGTATTTTTGTATCAGCAACAGCATCACAGTGCATAAAAATACGTAGAGAGAGACTAAGTTGTTTTTGTCAAACATGTGCGGGCTGCAATGAATTCTCATTACTAATTTGCATAGAACATAACATTTAATAATAATATCGTTTTCACCACCTGTATAGCTTTACCAAGCTCACGTGCTGCTACTCATCTCATTCCATTCTCCCCTCATTGAGTGTAAGTGCTTTTGAAAGAAAAAGGTGATCAGCAGAAATTGTTTGAGTTTATAATACGGCGGTACGGAAAGTAGTTCCCACAGTGTAGTTTGTGACACAGACTGCAAAAAATAGCTAAATCATTGATACTTACCTCATCTACTGTGAGCCTAGATTCTTGCATCTCTCCCTTTCTCCTCTCCCTCAAGTGATCTCCCCGTCTATCTCCGTTATTTTCTCTATTCAAGCCTAATCTAAAATCATAGGTTTCTTTTATATGGATGTTTTTGCATCAGAGAGGGTCAGAAATTTTGATTAAATACGAGAACATGTCGCTCAACTAGGTGTAAACCAATGGAACCCATGGCACTGAGAAATTTCATTAACATTTCTTAATCGGTAGTTTTTAGCTCTGTGGGCTCTGTACGAGCACCAACACCCTTTCCCAACAGCTAGTAAGCTACGTAATTAGGCTGAGTAATATGCAAGCTCATACTTCCGAACCGCCGTATTTTTGATACACGAGCCAAAAACTGAGCCGCTGTCTTTTGGACCTGTGGTTACGAAGAATATCATTTGCTTATAACACATAACGTAATCCACCAGCCTGTGGGGCGCTAGCTACTCTCTATCCATGCTCGCATGAATATTATGAATACTAACAAGAATCATGGGATTCATCAGCAGCAAGGTCCAATGAATTCTCACCCTTGCTTATACGAGGCGCGAGTACGGTCACTCTAGATCATTCAATCGCTATGCTCTGCATCTGGTCCTTGTGACTCTAATACACGTGTTTTCCCGGGGAATCCCCTTTATTTACGGTCATTGAGATTGATTGCGTGGGGGGGGGGGGTGGGGGGGGGGGGGGGTATACACTTAACCGTGACAAAAATATGTTAAAAGAATGTACTGGGAAAATCATAAAAAATAATACAAATGATAATAATGGAATACAATTGATTTGTAAATTGTTCTTCTAAACAACAAGAATTTATAACTAATTTTTCGCCATTTTAATACCTTAAATTCGCAATGTAAACTGCAGTACTATACGCCCGTCACGCACATTTCCCTTCGCACCTTCAAGCATAATTTAGCATATTGTAGAACGGCCTGCGTGGGGATGGACGACACGGAAGGCCCGGTCGATCGACTACGGTATAAATTGTAACAAAAAGTTTTGGATTTATTAAACTTGAACGCACTCATTTTGAAAGCAATAATAATAATTAAATCTTTCAATTTAAAATTAGCGTGAAATGGTCCCCTGATCTGATGAACTCAGGACATGATTTTTGTATTTTTGCGGGATGGTTAACAATGCGCTTATTTGATGATGGCTGTACTAGGGTTATATTATTACCAACACATTCTGGTAAGTAAAAGATAGCCTTTTCCTCTAAAATACCTCATCGGAACTTGTAACAAATGTGGACCACACAATTTATTAACTATATCAATCGGTCCGCCATTCCTATAAGAGGTGAGAAAAGTAATGAACCACAACCATTGCAACTTCCCCTACTAATAAACTCACAGGAAGATAAGGGTTGGTCGAAATCTTTAACATTAGGACAAACCATCTACTGATCGGATGGAATCGGCCGATACACAAAAAAGTATCGGAAATAGAAACAGGTCATCTGATAGGCAAGGAAACCCTGGAATCGTAGAAAAAGGGTAAATCTCAGATCACACGGGGGGGTGTTGTTGGCAAGTCTGCGGCATGGGTTCTCGGCATGTTGCTAACAAAAATTCGGTTAGGCAGGGCGTGGACACTCGCGGCAGTGGTGGGGAAAATGTAGTTCCCATCATTGGTTTCTTCTATTGTACAAAAAAACACAGCCTACCGAGTCCTGCCGAAAATGGTGCTTGAGCACACTAGTTGATGGTCAAAAGCAGCACATTGGCGTGTAAACAACTTAATAACCTCAATAGCTGGCGGCGACAGGTTTGATCTAGCTGAGTCCCTCTCTACATCGTTGACATATAACGAACGGAAGGTACGTTGTGCTTTGATCCCTCGCGATGATTGTGTTTGCCCAAAGAGGCCCTGCATAAGGGACGCAGGCTTAATCAACGATAAACAAAAGTGCCGGCGTGTCCTTCAATTATGGTTGTGTTTCTGTACTGGCTCCAAAACTACTTCAAGAATTTACACTACCACTGAGTCCAGAAAATTAATTCGAAGGACTTTTTAACCCAGTGGAGAAGTCCATATATTGCACCAAAGGAGAACTTTGGAAGGTAATGTCTCCAAATGTTGGGTAAACTGACTTTCCTAAATTTTAGAAGTTCCTCAGGAAATTGGCATAGCGTTACGAAAGTGCGAGACTAAGATTACGAACCCTCTATTTAGATTTTGAGACATGGTATGGCATTCGCAGAGTTCAGAATGTGGCACACATTTTTTATACGGTCATTAATTTTTAATCTGAAAGTTTTCAACTGAAAAGTAAAATTACCTTTCCTTTAAAGGGGGATGGCCCCGATTTAAGGAGATGATTTCTCATATTGAAGTACAATCAGTAGGTTGGTCACTATGCGTGCTTTACTGTGTCACCATACGACGCGTGGCTTGCGTGTGTGCGTAGTGAACCTATGTTGAAAATGTATCATTTCTAACAAAGTAAAATCCATATAATCCTTCAACAAAATCCGGAAATGGTGGGTCGGTATAACAATTCATGTTTATTTTTAATGATCAAATTTTTAAAGCTTATGATGTTGTTATTCTCCTAGGTCATAAGCGTCGACAAAAACGCAAGTAATCGCATCAGTAGTGCTAGCGTAACACTGGGAGGTTGTGCTGCCGAGATTTTCCCTTCAGTGAATGCTACACTCAAACGCCCTATTCAAAACGTAGTTCTATGGCTGGTGTCTGTCAGATTTCATGACCACTCAAACATGCCAAGAAAATGACCTCCCAGTGACATTGATGTATATTTCGTGCTTCTCCGTACGACTAATAGCTTCTGAGTTAAATCAAAAAACAAATTTTGGTGAATTTTTCTATATTTTTACGATCTTTACAAATTGCAATAATCGCTATGGAAAATATCACATTTTAATTACAAAATGATTTATTTTTTTTTTTTAATTTTTTAGTTTTTTGTTTATTATTAAATAATATCAAAAACGCATCTTTTCAGTCACTTGCCCTGCGCCGCTGGGAAGGGGAAAAACCTTTTAGGCAAAGCACGTGGCTTCCACGTTCCTATCTACCGCGGGAGATTTTGACGCTGGTCCTTTCAGATATAATTCACTACCAATGCCCAACCCTAGCCGTCTGATAATCCAAGAATTCAATAAATGAAACTCATCAAGTAACTATGAAATATTTTGGGATCTAAATAACAAGTAAATTATGTTCGTATTTTGTTTGATTATTTGGCCTGTCACACGAAATGTGAAGCCCTCTTGTGCATTGCCTGCTGTAATCCTTGCCTGTAAATAATGGATCATCCATTATGATCTTATTTTTGAAACTGCTGTGTACACAATGGACTCTTCCATTGATTTTAAAGGGTTGTGGGCTCAAGAATAGTCTTAAAATTCTGAACATTTGAAGTGACATTAGTGGATTCTTTTTTAAAATTGAATATAATCTTGTTAAATAATTTAATAATTTAACTTAATTTTCATCTTGATGATAGAGAGATTGCTAACAACTACTCAAAGAGTAATTATTATTGCAGTAACTCATTGGTTAACTGGCGCTGGGGCCGGCGTTTGCACGTTTGGGCTTGGTAGATTTTCAAATCGATTTTAAAGGGTAGAGGTAATGGGGGACTGGGGTGTTGTGATTTTACTTCGATGGTCTTTAATGTATTTTGTGTTTGTGGTTTAGTGTGTGGTTTTGTTTGTTTTTTTTTTGATTTTCGTAGGTATAAATTTCCTTATCTCCCTCAGGCCTGGCAGCCCTCTGGCACCTTATAACAACATCCAAGGCCAAAATTCAGTTGCCCTTTTTCCATTTTCCTTTTTTTTCTTAACTTTTCACCGCTACTGTCTTTTCCCCTCTTTTCTTCTTTGCTTTTTTGCTTTTCCCTTTGTCTTCTTTCTTTCTTGTGCCTGTTTCCCTTTGCCTTTTTTTCCCCTTTGCCCTTTTTTTACTTGCCTGTTCCTCCCTTGCTTTTTCATTTCCCTTTATCTTCTCTCTTTGCCTTCAATCACACTTTTCTCTCTGTTTTTTTTTCCCGTTGCCTTTTGCTGCCATCTTTCCATTTTCCCCCGTTTTTACAATAGCCCTTTCCCTTTGGTTGGCTTTTCACTTTGGCAATAGTTTTTTCTCTTTTTTCTCTTTTACATTTGCCCCTTTTCCCTTTGGCATTTCCGTTTGCCAATTTTTGTTTGCCATAGTTTCCCCCTTTGCTTTCCATTTGCCATGGTTTCCATTTGGCTTTTTCTCTTTTCTTTCTTTTTCCTTTTATTTTCCTTTCCTTTGCCCAGATTCCATTTGGCTGTTTCCACTGCTTTTCCCTTTGCCTGTTCCCCTCTTTGCCCCCTTCCCTTTGGTTCCCTTTTGTCTCTTTCCCTGAATTTCCTTGTTTCGCTTGTGCTGTTTTTTTTTTGTATCCTTTGCCTTTTGAGGGCCCTTTCTTTCCTCTTTTTCGTTCCTTCCTGCTTTTCCCTTTGCCCTTTTTTACCTCGCCCTTTTTTTTTCCTTGCCTTTTCCCATTCCTTTCACCCTTTGCCTAATAATATTTACTTTTCCCCTTATTCTTATTCCCTTATCAATAACATATGAATTAAAAAAGAAATAGATAAATTATTGACCTCTGCATTAAAAGGTTTTTTATTCATTACTTTGGCATTACGGCCCATAACCAAAATAAATTTTCTAAAGTCTTATTTTTTCAAAATTGTCAATCATGATACTAGTTAAAATCATACTTTGTCGGCATACGCCCTGCCAAAAGGACCATGATTTTGAGATTTCACCATTTTAAAAGGTCATAAAGGTAGTAATGTAAGCATATTTGACACACTTTCTTACTTAAATCAATGGAAATTCAAAATTAACGTTGTTCGAAGCCTTTTTTCACAAATGATAATCTGCTAAATTTGCCCAAATGTGCCAAAATCAACTTTCGGCCGCGGCCCAAGTAATGCTTTTTTGGTGATTTCGTCCATTTTTTTAAGTGTCCTCAAGTAACGTTTCAGCATAGTAGACATTTTTCTATTATGTAAATGCATAAAATACTCAGAAGATCACCACAAATAAAACCCCAGTGGCTCTTAATCTTTTTCATAAATTATCAATCTGCTAAATTCGCCAATTGGTGGCCAAAATTATCAAATTTCAGGCCTGCCGAAATGCGTTTTTGGTGATTTCTGGCCATTTTTTAAGTTCCTAAAGTAGAAATTTCAACATATTAGACTTTTTCTTGTAATTACATGATAAAATAGCATAAAATCAACACAAAATAACAACCCTAGTGGTTCTTAACCTCTTTCCACAAAATTTGATTTTAAATCCATCTTCTAAATATGCCCAATTGGTGCCAAAATGATTGAATTTCAGGCTGCCGAAATTGCATTTTTGGTTTTAATTTCGGGCCATTTTTGAAGTGTTGTAATTAAATTTATAACAACAAGACTATTCTATTTAACTTTTTGCATGAAGACGCATCATGATCAAATACACAAATTAAAATTGAAATACCAACACACAGTCATATTCTCCATTATAATTTAACTCCTTAACTAACCTCAAAATCCAATATTTCAAGAAAATCGTCAATGGGGTAAAAACCTATTTCGTTAAATCTTTAGAAGGCTGTAACTGTCGGAATTCTTTCGATGATGCAAAAGTTTTTTTTCAATAGTTTGACAAGAGGAACAATTCTGGTCGGAAAATAAATCTAGGGAGATACTCAAATTTTCATGTGACCACCCATTGATAGATAGCCTTCACCCCAAAACCCCATATGACATGGTTCAGATTCGACCTAGGTTTACTGCCGAAAGTGTAATATGAGGTGCTTAAACAAATGAAACAAAACTGTTTCCTAGTAAAGATTTTGTGTAGAATCCAATCTGAAGTCAAAAATGCAAAATGTTTGGTTTCGTTCCGAGATATCTCATTTTGTGGTATTGCGCAATGCCAATCCCATAGAAACCTAGGGTATTTTGCTGATAAGTGCATCTTGCTTTGATAAAAAAAATTTTCTCAAATCTTTTTTGCATTTTGGAACAAAACTTTATTACTATATTCTTGTGGAATGTGCTTGGGCAAAATCGATTAACTTTTCAAACACTGTCAACCCTTTTTCGTTTTTTTTTTCAACAAAACTAAATATTAAAAAAAATTTTAGGTGAAAATTGGATTCCGCAAATTGATAAAAAAAAAAAATTCTTAAATTTTGACAGGGTGAAAAGTATAACATAACTATGTAGGGACTTGCTTTGGGCATAATCGATTCAATTTTCAAGCCTCTAATGCCTCTTTTAGTTTTCTCTTTCTTCTCGTAGTTTCCAATTTTATTAGACGACAATATTTTTTTCAGCGCACTGTAAAAATCAATGGGTAGGGGAAAATTTTTTGTATTTTGAATTATTACCTATAACTTGAAATGAAGCAAGTTAGGTATCAGTTAAAAAGCTTATTAATTTCTGCATAAACTGACAGTAGGTAAGACCATCACTGTAGACCTTCCTTTCCGAGATGTGATTGTGTAAAGCAAAATTTTGTTCAAAGTGCTAAATTTTGTATGTCATTTGTCACGGGAACCTGTCAATTGGAATGGTTCTGGTGTGCAAGAATGAAATGGATTGATAACACAAATAATGAATCCATATTTCTATCTTTAACTGATATATTAACATTATAAAGGTCATATATATGTTATTGTAGACTCTGTAGTATTCAAAGTTGGTAGGTGAAATTTTGTCCACCCTAAAATGTGATTTTCGGACAAATTGGCCACACATCAATATTCTTGGTAGCAAATGAGTGTATGATACCGGTTTTTGATTAAAAATTCATAATCTACTAATAATTTTTTATGTACCCAGAAAATACATCTTAAAGACATTTGGAGGGGGGGGGAGGCGGATACTTGAGAAGAAATAAACATGGGTTCTTTTTGCTCAGAAATGAATTTTTTCACACTTTTGGCACTAAACCCTCAGTCAATTCTGAACCATGTCATATGTAAAGTTTCGCTCCGATATTTCATTCCGTTGGGGCTGTGAGAGCCAACTGTAGTACTCGAGTTCGAATACTCGCACTCGTACTCGAGTACAGTACAATTTTTGTACTCGTATCATACTCGTACTCGTACTTGAGTACTCGTAACTCATACTTGTACTCAGCCATAGTACCGTACTTATACTCGTACTCGGGATTTAAAATTTTGCTTAGCTCATATACTCGTACTCGTACTCCGGATGAAATACTCATACTCGTACTCTTACTCGGGGTCAAGTAACTCCTACTCAATTCGTACTCCCGGAAAAAAAACAAAAAAAAAAGTAAAAAAAAAAAACACTCACACACAACAAAAATAAGTGAGGCATCTAGAAAAGGGAAATAACACGAAATCAAATACGCAATATGAGTGATCATTAACAATTGTGATTTCAACCCAAATTTGTTTGTGTAAAATTTATTTTATGTTTCAGATAAATCTCATATTTAAAATTTGTTTTTTTGTTTGATATAAAATCATATTTACAAATAATGACAAATTTCAGTGGTGATAGCTACATGTATACTACCAAATGCTCCGATTCCATGACAATTTAATGAAGGAAACCAAAACCCCATTTTATTGACCAATCCAGTTTTTGCTTCCTTTTGCCATTGGTAGGTTGTAGCTTAAAACTACTGTGGAGATGGTTATAGGTTCCAATTTTATTAAGGCACTTGGTTTTTTACAGAAATCGAACATTTGATTTAGGTTTAACCCATGGCATATTCCCGATCAAAGGCATGAAGCTTATAGTTTTATACATTTTTCAAATTTGAAAGAAAATTCTGGGCACATTAGTTCTGGGCCACAAGTCATCACATTGAACATCACAATTTCCCAAATCTGGAAGCGAACCTGAGAATTTTATTGTATATCAAATTAGATTCATGGTAGCGACATAGCATGTTGCCTATTAAACTTTTCCATTGGTAATCCACAGTATGGACCCTAAAATTTTTTGGCGGCTTACCAAAATTTTTACCTTGGTATTAAATAAACTCCGGCCGCGGATTACCACATTATTTTTCTTATTCAAACGCTGGTTAGAACCAATAGTTACTACTTTGGTCTGTGTGTAGTTGTCCAATTTCTTGTTTTATTTTATTTTACAAAGTTGGTAAAGCATGGCGTCACCAGACATTTTGCCAAAGGGGGTGGCAAAGGGGTGCCAGGCTTTTTTTGAGGGGGCAAATTTGGGTCCTTCTCCATAGACAAACTGTACAAAAAAGTCAGTTCATTTGGTGGGCTGAAGGGGGGCAAGGGTTCTGTTTGGGGGGCTTTGCGCCTCCGTCCCTGCCCCCCCCCACCACACCGCTAGTTACGCCACTGTTGGTAAAGTGACCATTGAAATAAAACTTACCGTGAAGCAGAAAAATGATTGAGTATTTCGATTTCAATCGTGAGACTCTTTCCCAATAAAACGCAACTTGTGATGAAGAAAACTTCAGTAGACCAGGATGAAAATTGCATTCAGAAGCATCTGCTATACTGACACATGGAGTTAATAATTTACAACCCTTACACCTTTCAATTACTTATTCCACTCAAATCAAACTTTATCAATGTTATGATATGCTTTATAAAGAGGAAAGAGATTGAGTGCGTGGTAGCCCTAACTTGCGAGGTAGTTTGTAAGTTTCTTTTCATGTGTGTGTAAAAATTCTATGTGACATGCATTGGAAGTGGAAATTTGTATCGGTTTGTTTTGAACCTGAAAAAATAATGAATAATGAAAAGTGACCGCCCCAACCTGCAACAGGAAACTAAAAATCCATTGTGAAGGGCCTTACTGCCAAAAGAAACTGGCGAAAGTTTCAAATCCGAACCAAGTCAGCATTTGCACATGTACGGTTTGTTCCAGTAACTGAAAAAGAGGGTCGACATTATCGTAAACACTGGACATTATCATTGAACGGCCCTTTGGTTTCAGAACAGAGCTATAGCGGGACAATGAACGGATAAGAAAACAAGTATTTCCTCCTCGATTTACAGCACACAACCCAAGTTAGCCTGAAAGGTTTTCATGATACGAAGACGCACATACCTTGTCTTCCGTATGTTGGCAGTTTCAAGCTTCTACACCACTGAAAAATAATGTTTTTGACGTAGTTTCGATCAACACAGATTGGCAATTTATCTTAAGTTCAGCCATGAGCAATGTGGGGGTTAAAGTGAACAGGAGGCGATTTTTTAGATACGAATTTCTATCAAAGTTCACTGGATCGGTTGTAGACCACCTTCCGAGAAATTTCGAAGGTTTATTGGACAAACAGGTGGCAAAAAGAAAACAGCTAACCCTTGTTGAACTTGCCTGCTATCGTAATCGTTCCCCATAGAAAACCATGCTTTGACTTTCTTTTCGTGCACGACAGACACTATTAAATCATCATCTTATTACATAAAGACGGCGTATTCGGCTTATTCACTTCAGGTGTGATCTAATACATTGGTTAGCATTCAATATGTAAAAAACTGGGCTTCGAGAAAAATTGAGGGCACTTCTTCCTGGAATCCTCTCATGTCTCTTTAAAGGTTCACAACCTGGTCATACCAGGTCATACACGTGACAAACTTACGAGTATGTATGGGTATTATTTGGAGTGTTTGGACGCGACTTTCAAACGTGTTCGCGGCGCGGCGGTGTCGGGCCAGGACATTGTGAAAGCGCGGTAGTATCACGGCCAGTCGTTTTAAATGGAATCAAAACAGACTTTTTCGAGCTATTTTGGCCCGGTATTTTGGGACCAGAGAAGTACTAACGTGATATTATGAATGGACGGTAGGAGGGTAGAATTTTTTCACTAAGAGGCTATTGGGAAAAAGGCTCCCAATTTAAATAAACAGTTGTGTTTTGCATCCACATGTTGCCAGGTAGCTAGATCATCACACAGTCCGTATTGAAATTTGAAAAGGAAATCTCAAATTTCTACTGGAGGTGAGATGAATTAAACTTGATCAAATGCCAGTTTATAAACGGGTAAGCAGATTTTTAGTAGACAGGAACATTACAAACCTGAAATGCCTCCTATTTTTTCAATTACAATGCCAATGTAGTGTAAAAAAATAGTTACACATGGATACACACTAACTGCCGGGAAGGGCATGGGGAAGATTAAATGCTGTGTAAACATGTTGCTTTGCTTGCATTCTGGAACATGATCCTAACGAAATGTACTTTAAGATGGGATGAGTTGTCCTTTTGGGCACTAAAAAAAAAAATTTTGGAATCCCCTGTGACACCATTCCAAATATTTTTGGAAGAATGTGCATTTTGGTAAGAACACTACCTCCTCTTCCTTCCTGACCGTTTGTAGAATGCCTAGTGCCTACGGAGAAGGTTCAAATTTGTCCCCTCTGAAAATTCCTCGACAACACCTTCTGCTCCTCCCCCTACCCCACCCCCACCCCATTAGTAAAGGTCTGGTTATGCCACTGTTATTTATACTGTCAGATCAGGCACTGTAATTTTGTTATTTTATTAGCAATGAGAGCTGCAATTCACAAATACATAGCCATTGGCGATCCCATTTTTTGTAACTGCACTGGTAAATGATACATTTCAATGATACGAACGCCAAACATGCAGCGTCGATTACCCAGTGCACACATGCACAAGAGCATATGTAGCTTTCTCTCTGTGCATGTAACTTTTGGTTATCCTGCATTACCCGGTCATGTAAATTTAACTTTGTGAATTCTTAAACTATGCAATTTGAGCTTCTTCATATAGAAAGTCCCATTGTATGCTGAAATGACACATTTTGAAGCCAACTGTCAATAGTCTAAACATACCGGAGTCTGATATGAATAAAGTTAAATTAAAGTTAAATGCACCGGTGCATGTAATTCCAAATTGTAATTCGAAGCCTGCATATACATTTCATCCTCTAAAACAATACCAAAATAAGCACGTCCTTTTTCGAGTTCAATCGCCCTGGGATAATTCTAGTCACCTGACCAAGCCCGTCGATACGCATGCGTCAACATGGTACATATCAACAATGTTCATCGAGTAAATCGGAAGTGTCCTCTTTTCCCTTTAATTTATCTTATCTGAAGGAAATATAACAATTTCATTGATGCAGAGTGATGTATGAGTGTCCTAGAGCAGACGCCTAGAATAGAATTAATAGTTCATGATATTTGGGTAAGTTTTTACCTGTACGAAAAGGAGTTCACTTCACAAATTTAGCCTGTTCTCGTTACATTGCCCCGAAATCTGAAGTACCAAAACTAGAGAGGTCAGTAGATGATAACGAGTAGTGTTAAAAGATATGTTGACCTCTGGTTTTGGGTTACGAGAACTAATGTCGTGTTTACAAAATGGTGGTGATACCATGTGCTTTGACAACTGTAGCGACCTTCGCGAAGCTTCGGTAATGTTCAGGACTGACATCGGAAATGTCAAGAACATTCAGTCACATGATTGTCATCTCATTCCAACCCACAATACAGGGGTGTGTGCGTGATGTAATACTCTAAGCGTACGGGCCGGTATGGCAAGATGAGACTCGTTTCTGGTCTTCGACGTCATATCCCAAACAATAGTAATAGGCACATGTTTGATCATCGGACAAATCTACACTGAAGTCCGCACATTTTCCCAGAAGTTTACGCCATTTTTCGACATGCAATGGAGTAAAAAATAAATACAGTGCACTCAATTTGCACTCTCTCATGGATGTGTCGTTTTTTATTATTTAAAAATCCATTTAATTTGCAAGCTAAAATTCACTCACATGGTCAGGTAAATAACAAAGTTGACACACAGCCTCAAATTACGTGCATTTGTGGTCACATGGTTTTTTTCGAACATTTAAAGGTTAAAAAAAGCAAAATATTTTTAAAAAACTCAATTGAACTTGATGAATTTTTTTGTTTGAAATTACAACTAAATGATTCTAACTGTTTGTGTTGTACATGTAGCTCTACTTACCCCTCGTCTACCTGAGCCATTTTTTGTAACAAAACCCCCAAAGGGGGGGGGGGTTTACCACCCCCTGTGAATATTCCGTTACTGAACACCCGATTCCTGTAAATTTGGCACGCAAAGGATAGCTTAGAGTTACTCCTTTCTTTCCATTGGTACCGAAATAAGTACTAACATCCCCATATGACGTCATGGTGACGCTGTTTTGAGGAAAGTACGAAACTAATGAATAAGGGTGGAAAATTGATATTTCACATTTTACTGACTCAAACCCTTATAGGCTCTAAAATGCTGTTCATTTTATAAAACTAGTCATTTCCATCAAGTAATAGTCAAAAACTGCATGAAAATCTGATTTCCTAACCTTTTTTTGGCTAAAAATTGAATTTTCACTGTGTGTGTCTATGGAAATGGCAGTTTTGCTGACGTGCGAACTTTATGACGTCTTGTGACGTAATCGAGTCATGTTGGTACTACATTTTGGTATCAATGAAAGAGGAGGACCTAGCTATCTATTGGTACCAAACAAGGTCTGTGATGTTCCTGTTTGTGTTAGGCATGTTGGTCTTCTTCTTCCGAAGGGGGGGTGGTTACCACCCCCCATCCATCACTTTGTGATCACCCTGTAATCCTACCTATACCCCGGTGGATGTTTGTTTTTTGGATAAAGGACGGAACATGTCAATTGACATTACATTAAATAATTTGGCACCAAAAAGGGTTTTTAGCAAGCCGGGAAAAAAACCTGAAAGGGGTATGGTAACCACCACCTACCCCCCCCCCCCTTCGGTATACAAGGGTAAAAGTTAACTTATGCTATATTCACTAGCTACTGATGTCAGTATGAAGAAAGGGGTTTTTACCCTAACCGGAAAGACGAGGTTTTTACCTTACAGTAAAATTCTACAAATAATACTGCACTGAGTGGAGAAAATGCCCCCTCTTTTTTCACTTCTTTTGTGTTTTTCCCTTTTTTCTTGTAGCTGAGACGAATAGCTATACTCGTCTCAGCTCAGCTTGTAGTATTTTGTAGCACTCAGTGCTGTTTGGGTTAGATTTTGGATTAAGATGCTAAAATGATAAAGTAATTTCAATTTTGTAACTTTTAGATTCCTTTTATTGATAGAAAACACTGCATTCACATCTTCTAGTATCACCACAAAAAAAAAAAAAAAAATAAAACTATTGAGGGGTCTGCAGAAACTTACATGTTAATTCCAATTTTTAAAAATAAACAAACAATTTGATTTAAATTTTTAAAAATCAACACCCTGTGACTGACACATATATGTGGAGAATATTAATTCCCCTCAATTTCTCAACTACAAGCTGTGATTACAGTTGTGCAGTGTACTATTTAGCAATGCTTGACTTTGCAGCAATTTAAATTTTTATTTCACATACATTTTTTTATTTTAGTGATGTGGTCCACGAAGGAAGATCACCATGAAAATCGGATAACCTCGGAACCCCACCTATATGACTTTAGCAGCATTCAACCTAAAACCCATTAATTTTTATTTTGACAATAAGTTCTTTGTATGTAAAATATTTGCTTTGGTATATTTTTTGTTGCAGATCTTTAATTTTATCACCGGCTACTGCACTGTTAAATTAATGGGGGGAGGCGTCTTGGGAGACCCTAAGACAACAGGGGCGGGTACTAACCGACGCCTCCATTTCTCACGACTGCGTAAGGAAAAAAGGATGGAAAAGAACAACCAACACATCCGATGACCCACACAAGCAAGGACGTACCCCGAGATTGCTGCAAAGCGGATCGGACTCCCTTCGCAGTGCAAGAAAGTCTGATGGAAGCAGCAAAGCAGCCCCCTCAAAGGTCAGGAAGTCGGAATTTCGCACACCGGTAGCAAACTCCCAAAATCAAGGAGGGAGGCTGCAAGCACAATCAAAATGGGACCCAGAGTGCTCAATCAAGTGAGTTGAGGAAGCCGGGCACTCCAAGAAGGAGTCGGGATTCTTAACAGAACATGCTGTATCGGGGAATCCCAGTAGAGAACCATTACTCGGATGAAAGATGTTTCTTCGTGACGGTGGGCTGTCAGAGTCGACCCTTCAGTGAAAGTGAAGTGAGATATTAAAAGTGCACTAGTGATGTTTGGCACTGCTGTTTGAAAAATTGTAAGATCTACAAAACTTTCAATCAAATACAAAATTCCAATTCAAAAATGGTGAAAGTCCAGTGAACAATATCTCTGAGTGGTTCTATATCATGGATTTAAGAAAAAGAATAGTGCTATATATCGGATATGTAGACCTTTTCAATGCATCATGGTCAAATAGGTCAAAGAAATATATTAGTTGGTATGTAGTAAACTTTCTGAGGTAAAAACGGCAGACATTGTCTGCACGGTCAAATTACACCGAGCACAATACTGCAATATAGTCCTGCAATACTAACCTAAAGGGAAATTCAAACATGCTAGTCAAAATTGGTAATTTATTTGTATTTCATTACCAAACCTTTAGAGAAAAGAAGGATCCACAGGTGAAGTGAGTGGTGTCAATGGATGGTACCGAAGCCAGAGGAAATCCAGAGGAGGTCTGTCCAATAGCTTCTCTGCTATGACCATTGTTTCTGGTCGTTTGACCACACGCATGGACTTATTCAGGTTATGAGAACGGTTTTTTTAATTAAAACCAGAGAGAGTGTTTTTGAGTCCCATTTCACACCAATGCACCAGTTTTGGGAAAATTTCACTACAATAGGGTCATGTGATCACTTAAAAAATCCTATTCTTCGCATTAAAACGCCGACTTAACGCTCATTTTAGTCCACAAAGGTAGTACTTAGGGATTTTCTGCATGATTATGAAATGTCTTGTGGTCTTAAAACTTTATGGAGACTTTTATCCCGAAGTATTGACATGTGTTGAGTACAGTACCCTTTTAGGCACATTGCTATGCTTCATGGGGTTGATTCAAACCACCCCCCCCCAAATTATACAATCAGATAAAAGTAAACATGTTATCAAATCAATTAAAAAAAATGCATTGAATTTGAAAGTGTATATATTTAGACAAACTATTTATGATTTATTTGGAATGGCTGTGCTATTTAGGTCAAGACACAGTTTATGAGCAGCTAGGTCAGCGTGTTTTTTGATGAACATTGGCCATTGAGGGATTACAACACATGCTTATTTGCATCGGGACAGACTGGATCAGGAAAGTCCTCTTACGTAAGTATTGCAATCATGTACGACATGGTAAACAGTAGCAATACCATGGGTTTCGTTGCGGCGAATGCGCATTCGATGAAATCCTTTGTTTTCTGGGAAGCTCAATGCAAACTGGTAACTTCTGATTTCCCAGCAGCATTGAACCCAAAATAACCGTTGAATGTAAAATACCAAGCCCTCTTTCCAGATATGTCCCAACCGTGCACCACAATATAATCCATGCAAAATTTCCCACCAATCAAAATAAGGCCTGAAAGTCGTCGGCAGGGGGTCTGCGAGAACCTATTAAGGTTTTTTTTTTGTTTTTTTTTTTCTTCTGAAAAGGACGTTTACGAGAACCTTGAGACCTTCAAGTTCTCGCTTTAGGTTTTTCATAGGATTTTGCGTGAGAACCTAACAAAATTTACCATTCTCAATTATATTGAAATAAAGAAATGGACGTTGTAATAGTCTTAAGTAACACTAATAGGAACTGGTTCATGTTTTGATCACCAAAAACCTGAATTCCTGGGATTTGTGTATATAAACAGATAAATAGAACATTCCTTTGGTTTGTTTTGTGTTGTCAAGATCCTGTTGTCAAAGCTCCGGCGAATAATCTTCGCTCAGAATGTCATCAGCTGTCAATAGCTTTAGATCGTAAAAAAAACATCCATTCTGCGATACCCCTGCGTGGATTTTAATTTATAATTTTCAATTTTCCAAATTCATTGAATATTTAATTCCGGTATACATCAAATGGTAATATATCTTTTTTCTAAAAATGAATTATGGTTGCTAAACTATTAACGAAAATGCTGGAAATGACATACTTTACACATGGAATCAGGGTCTTTTTATCTTGGGTACAGAGTAAGCACGTTTCCGAAATATGACATCACAATTCGAGCCGACATGCTCAGTGTGCATGAAAATGATTGGTATGAATAACGCAGTAAGTGTCGACAAAAACCAATGAGGAACGAGCTTTGAAGTTACGTATCAGTTTGTAATCGATATTGATCAAAAATGCACACATTTAGTGCTAATTCTAGTTAGTATGCAAACGCTTCGCAGAAGGGTCATGATATGGAACTTTATTACTTACATTTCAACTATTTTGGAGCTTATTTTGACATCAGTGAATTTATGTATTCTTTTCATTTTTCTCGACATAATCAATAAATAACATCACATAATTTGTTTTTATCGTTTGATTGGCAACAAATTTTGCGCGAAATGTTTGGTTCTCGCAGGTGTAATTTTGGGCGAACCTTCAGGCGCGAACCGGGTCTCGGGTTCTCGGTCGAATTTTCCTGGCCCTGCCAAATCAAAGAAAACAATTGATTATGTCACAAAGAGAAGCAAGGCTTTTTAGTTCTTTCCACTGTTGTTATGCAATCATTCAAAATATCAATAGCCATTATTTTTTAAACTTCGATGATTAATTAAAGGAAATAAACAAGACTAGCTGTAGCTAGTTATAGCTGGGGTCGGTTATTGAAAAATGTATGGGTCACATCAAAAGGGGGGCACTTGCAGGTGACTGATTTTTGAATTTTGGTCTTTCTTTATGTAGATCATTTTAAGCTTAAAATGGCACATTAAATATCAAAATTGGTAAAGCATTCACACTTTACAGTGGGAAAATGATCCTAAATTGTTATTTATTGCGGATTTGAAATCGTTGGTGATGAGGGGAGGGGGTATTGGAAAAATCAAGCAGTCATTATTAAGTGCGTTACTTTTTGATCCAAAAAGATGACTTAGTTCTGATATTTGAAGCCTTTTTCAACTTTGACCTAAATTGGACCCCCCCAAATTAGGAAATCAGAATGACCCTTTAACCACTAATCAATGAAGACATCAAATAATTATATAATATTGAATAGCTAGGGTTGATAACAGAAACGAGGGCGATATTTCTGTTATCAGCCGAAAAAAGCCATCCGATATTATTATATGAAGAAGCAGAAGAAGGGGGGGTAAGAAGAAGATGATGACAAAAATAGTTTTAAAATGGCTTCAAAAACTAATAAAAACAGAGTATTTTCTGGACGAGTCGCTATGGACGATGCCCAATCTATTTGCGTATTGTGCAGTGTTGGGCGGGTAAGCGCTAATCGCACTGTGGTATTGCACCAATCGTGCATATAAATTTATTATAGTATATAGTCCTATGGCCAGTTGCTTCATAGAAGGCACTTGAAGCTAATTAAAGGGAATGTTGGAAACCACCCTCAACACAGTTAGATGGTCGCCTAGAAAAACTGATAGAGGAAATAGGTTAATATAGCCTTTAACTAGGTCAATCAAAGAATGCTTCTTTAATTGGTAAATGTAAAGAATGCCCTTTAATTGGTTAATGAATTGATCTCAGAGTGCTGCTTAATTGGGAAATAAGAATGTCTCTTTTAATTAGCAAAATGGCCTTTTAATTGGAAATCAAAGAATGCCCCTTTAAATCCATTATCAAAGAAGACATCCACATTTGACTTTTATATATAGTTCGAAAGCCAGTCTGCCTGCATAGAAGGCCTGAAGCTAAGTGGCCTGTTGCGACACCACTCTCAACACAACTAATGCCATAACAGACAGTTACATGGTCACCTAGGCAGATGATCAGTGAGGAACAGGTCTTTATAGCCTTTAACTGGCCAGAATGCCTCTCTTTTTGTAAATAAGGAATGCCCCTTTATGGTCAATGATGAGCTTTAAGTGCCCTTTAATAGAAATTAATGCTCCTTTAATAGCAAATAACCCTATAATTGATTCAATTAATCCATCAAAGAGCACTATCACTACACTGGGGATTATCTGTAGTGTTGTGTATATATATGTCTATGTAATTGTAAGGCTTCATGATTGTATTGACTTGAGTGTGATTTTTGTGACTCGAGATAAGGTTGTTCTGACCATTTAAACACACACATGCATCTGATTAGTAAAAAAAAGAACATTGAAGAAAACAAAAGTAGACCTAACCTTTTATCATGTGCATTCAGCACACGTGTGTTGACCCCGTACTGTAATGACTGTACCTGCCACGGTGACAAACTGCTGGTAGTGGAAAAGCTACTGTTGTTTGTAGGTTAGGCAATGCCGGCAACGGACATTACATGATTATAGTAGTACACACGCACTGTCATTTGAACCAAGGCCAGTACATACGAGAAAATTTGTGAACGGAGAATAGTCATATAATAAAGGGCTTGTCTGGTCTACGTGACCATGATGATATCCACAGCGATTTTGGTTCAAATGCTAAATCACTACCTCTCAAATCACCTTCGACGTCACTAAATTGTCTTGAAAAAAGACTGTTGTTGATTTCATTCATTTCGTTGCTGCGGTTACGCACAGATGTCACTTTTCATGCTGACTCAGCCTTCCAGTTGTTTTATAGTCAGTTTTCCCGATGTTCGCAAAACAGGCGCGTTCACTTTTAGGACTTGAACAATGGCCATATTTGTCACTGATTTTAAAGGAACTTAGCATATCACGAGGTCATTCAGGGTTGGGTTGACAGTGTTGCAAAATAAATGCACCCATATGACGCCAAATGACACAATTTATGACGCCGACGACATAATTAACTTTAATACTCTGTTCTTATAAAAATTCAAAAAGTGGGTGCTTTGGTACTTGACGGTTAATTGTAATTTGAAAGGAGCTTAATCTTGTTATTGTTGTATAATAGTAAAACGATTAAATAGCCGTTAAAAATCCTTTGTCCTTGCGCGATCACGCACAGCCCGACCAGCTGAAGGTAATAAACGGTGTTTCTTTGAAATTGGTGAAGACGATAAAATGCGGCATTGGCAACAATTCATAACGGCAAGGAGTCAGTCAGTCAGTTACAAGGATTTGCTCATACTGTGGTGTACCGACAGCAAAAAAAAGTCCAACAAAATAATGCCTGATAAAATACTGCTAAATGCTATCTTACAGATATGTACCCATTTTTCACACTGTCCACGGAATCACTGTGTGGAATTTGGCCAAAGAGACTTGGGAATAGTCTACATGCAAAGTACATTCATGACCATTGTTTGCTGCTTTGAAGATTTGCTGTAAACAATACATCAAAGAAAGGTTAAATTTCATTATTCTAAATCAATAACAAAAATTCCGGAATATTCACCCCAAATTTTGAAGCATTAAATCCTTAAATGTTCGAAATTGTTGAAATTTTAAAAAAAAAAAAAAACTGGAATGCAAATATGTAGGCAATCCTGTGCAATACAGCAGGTTGACCCACATTTTTCCACCGACTCCTTCATAACCTGCTGGGGGGGGGCTACTTTGGGGAATCAATATTTGAAAATTACAAACATCATGTCCATCGCCTTCTTTTGCATCTCAGTTCATTCCCTTCCTCCTTTTCTTAATCCCTTTCTGCTTGTCCTTTTCCACTTCCCTGCTTTACCGCTAGCTTAAACTTATTTCCTTGTCAGGGCCCATGGGGGGGGCGGGGACAATGAGTCCCCTTCCCCCTTCCCCTGTTACGCTACTGCCATTGACTATTGTTAGGAAATATCATCAACAACAGTTGTTGGATATTAGGTAATGGTTATTTTGAACAAATACAAGAGCAAAATGCTTAAAGCATGATGACAGTTAAACTCAATGGCATGCTGTTTGGAAGTGAAGCAGTGGTACAACGTGGTCAATATGGTTTTGAGGGCTTTCCGTTAATTTTACCATATCTGCAATATGCGAAAAGGTAAACGTTAGATTTTTTTACCAAATGATAGTGGATATAGGAGCATTGTTTTCCTATATAAAAAAACAATTTCTAAACTTGTTAAATATTTTAAGAGTTTTGAAATCGAGGGTAAATCTTTTTGACTCGCCTTGTACACAATCAAAATTCAGCTTAGATTATTTTCTATGAGATATAAGCATTACAAAAATCTCCTTTGTTTTCATTTTTAAGTTTTTATGTACAAGTTAAAGGTGGAATCTATGAGGTCTCATCTATATGAAATCACTACATTATAGCAGAAAATATGGATGATTGGAAATCTCTTGTTGCACCTTTTAATTAGAGATTATGTTTGTTTTTTTTGCTGTGTCAGGATTATGGGATATGACACTGAAGTTGGCGTTCATCCCTCGATTAGCCGAGATCTCGTCAGAAGAATAGAAGAACCTCAGGAAAAACCAAGGAAAGTAATCTTGTGATTTTTCTAGAATAGTTATTTTTGTGTCAACATACACTTTTAAAAATCTCACTGCAAAACATGGAGAAAATGCTGGCATCTAGCAATTTCCATTTTTTTCACGACATTATATTGTTAAAGGTATATCAGTGATTGCTAAATCAGAAAATTGAAAAAAAAATCATCAAAAATCAGATTTGTGCAGGTCTCTAACTGAAGTATAGATATGCTAATCCCTACCATTGATAACACTTAAAGAAGCCTAATAAGGACAGAATCGGATATTTTTGTTATTATTGTCCATACAGACAACTTCACAAGAGTCGGAATACTGCTGTTTCTTCATTGTTGGTCAATATTTTCAGTGGCAAGAATAACTATGAGAATTCTATAGACTTATCCTACTTTTAATATAATTTTGACAAAATTTTATTTGACTCTTAAAGTGAATCACTGATAGTGTCTTTAATTACAAAAAATAAAAAAAATAAAAAAAATAGTGTTGTTTTTTTAATAAATATTGAAAAATAATATATGTATTTGAATTACTTGCAAGAACAACACAAATTCAGAATAATAATACATAATCTACAAAATGAGGCAAGTAGTAAATCAGGATGAGCGAATGGATTAGAAAGGCCAAGGACAGGGTGCCAACTCATCCTCCTTATACATAAAAAAATAAATGCCAGTTCTTTTATTATATAGCGCTTTATACAATTAAGTCTCAAAGCACTTTACATTATTCTCGCTGTCACTAGGATAAATCACATTTTTCACATAATTTGAAAATTTGCCTCCAATTCTAAAGGCGCAAGTATGGATACCCCTAACAGCTCCCCATTTACACTTGGGTGAAGTGAGACAAGCGAGATTAAAAGTGTCTAGTCTCGGATTCTGTATCTGGGATCGGGCTGCGCCCTCGCCTGATACAGACTCCTCGGACTAGGAATAATCCGTCTTCACCCCAAAACTCGCCTAATAACTAATATGATTAGCATCTGGGGGTGCAATGACTGCAGTGCGAAAGTAGCGCGTATCCGCCCAACACTGCAACAAAATACGGCAAAAAAATTGGGCAAATGCTCAAGCAAATAATCCTTTTTATTAGTTTTGAAGCCATACAAAACTATTGTGTCAATTCAGCTTCCTATGGCAAATAATAATAATTATTGGATGACTTTATCGGTCGATAACAGAAAATATCGCCCTCGCCAAGAAAATATCAGGCTCGTCTCGACTCGCTGATATTTGATCTAGGTCGGGCGTATTTTCTGTTATCAACCTCGCCATCCAATATTATCTAATGTCGATGTGCTACTGGTTACTGGCATAGAGCGATTGTACTAAGTCAGAAAGAACAGAAATGCTGGTATAAAGAAAGGACAGGTACGGCTCCGGAGGTCCAACAAATTCAGTGTTTTTAAAGGGATATTTAATACAAAAATTTTTACAAAACTAATTTTCAGGAAATGATGAATTAACAATGTATCCAACCGTTTATTAACAGTTAACGAGTGAGGAGAACATCCATAATGGGAACATATGTAGAAGGACTATCCACGTAAGTTGTAACATAAGACGTGCCATGTAACATGCAACTTCTATTTGCTCTGTATACATGGAGGTGGAGTCACTTGTCAGTGAACACAGCTTTGCCCTTGCTCAACTTTCACTGCTGTTTTTGCACGGCTATACCCGTAGTTTGGTTCCTAATAACCCCCCTGATCTAATAAACGCCCTACGATATTTGGATAAAACAATTCAAGAACAGGAGTTGGCATTACCTAATCACGTGATTTAATGGCCAGGACCGTCGTAATCCATATCATACTCGCGTTGTGCACATTGTAATAGTTAATTAGTATGGAACTTTACCCTGGAGGATGCAAAAACAGCGTCCTCCTGCTCGTTCATTGTATTTTGGTACCAGCGACAATCAGCGTGGTAAAGCGATTTTGTGGTTTTTTGACTTTCCCTTTTTGACTTATAAAACGCCCTCCTTTTGGAAAATGCAACCGCCCCAGGGGCGTTTATTAGGACAATTCGGTATCTTTCTCCTCTCACTTGACAACCCCCAGCATCAATCTTGGCAGCGGCATCTTCCTCGCCATCGCCGTCCTCCTCCTCCTGCACTGTTTCCATCTGCATCTGTCAGCTGCTATTCTATTCCAGTTTTTGTGGTGTGTTGGTATAGGTGAGCTCATCTTGCCATCGCTCTTTGGCTTCCACTCTTCTCTTGCCATTTTCTTGGTTCAGAGTTTTAACCTGGTCCATCTGTTTCTCATGATTCCTGAATAAATTTCTGCTCATCTCAACTTGTTCTTTGTCATGTTTTTTTTTACCCCATTTTCACAATGAATGTCTATACTTTTGTTTTTGTCAAGGGCACATGGGGTCCAGTGGATTGAGCGCCATCGCCCCGCAATCCAAAAGTCCGTGGGTGCAAGTCCCACTGCGGCCAACTTGTTTGTGCCCTTGAGTAAGGTGCTTTACCTTGATTACTCCTCTCCACCCAGGTTAGGGGTACCGCATTATTCAATGCTGGGAAAGTAACAGACTCGATTGTGCGGAGGAGTGGCGAACCCCCCACCGCAAACTAGATTGAGGAGTCTGCCCAAACGCTAAGGGAAAGAGAGATGGCACTCCGCGTAAACCGAGCTTGCTCGCAACAGATTTTACTTTTCACTTTACTGTTTGTCTTATTTGTGTAATTTACTTTGTCACACAGTGTCAGCCTAATCATTCTCCTTTCCATAGCATTCTGTGTTCTCAATTTCTGTTCCTTGGGGGTCCAAGCGAGTCGGAACGCGCACTTTAAAAGTTAGCCTCCAAATTACACAGTATTTTTAGCGTCTTATTAATGCCGCGGTATCTGTTTGGGGCAGTTTATTTTTATTTGTAAATCTATCTCTACTCTTCCCATGCGTAGACATCCGTTCGAGCAAATTGAAGTAATCATTACACTGACTGATTTCCCTTACACCAATGTTGACCTGAACTTGCATTTCCCTTTTGAAAGTGGAATGCCCCAAAATACCTATAAACACCCCCATAAGTCACACCCGTCACCCCCAATGACCCTTTGCTCTGCTCTTATTCGGGGACGTTTGGGCAGCACTGACACGGACCTTGTGTTCATCGCGCTCTACTGCAGCCAATTTGCGACTTTATGTTTACAGACTGATGGTCCTTCTTAACGAATACTCCTATATATATACCACACCAATAACTGGATTTATATCTGATTATATTAATTGGATATCACACTACCTCACCTGGTCGGAAATACTGTTGTTTTTTCGGCCCGTCGTAGAGATACCTTTTTTGCCGCCGTTGCGTTCATGTGAGTTTTGGGGCGGGAAAAAGTAACAAGGCACCATTGCCAGCACGTTTTCTGCTTTGGATGCTTTGAATTTTTGTGATCCGTTTCTGTTTCTTGTAAGTTTGTTTATATCAATAAAACCTTTCTTATTGGGTTTTCGTGCCTATTATTTTTATTCTTATGCTTGTTGTATATTTAATAAAATATGTGAAAACTGAACTTTGGAAAATTCTTACCGCTTGGTGACTTTGTTACCGCGACCGTATCTGCTGTCGCCGTTTGGCGGGCCGGGTCTTACCACGGCACGCCTTTGTTTTTCCACGCTCGTTTCGTTCCGACACGCGCTCCCATTTGGCTCGCTTCCCCCTCCGCCGTCCCGCGACCCTCTTCTCCGTGCGTGCATTACGGGTCGATCGGCTTGATTCTTAAGCCCTGAAGGGTTTTCCTCGGCGCCCGTTCGGGGCACCGCGGTGTCGGTATACGCTCAGCTGCTCCCGCGCCATGGCTAGCCTGCTAGCCCGCGTGTCAATCCTGGCTCGTGCTGCATGCTTCACCAGGCCTTCACTGGCTATGTGGGGCGCGCGGCGCTTCACCAGGTTTTGGGTCCCCCGCTTCCCGGGGTACCGTGCGCGGTACTGGTGCGGATCGTCCAGCGCTAGTTTCCGCTACGGTCAGCGTTTCGGCACACCCCTCATGGCTAGCCTGCTAGCTACGCGGGGTTAATCTGGCCCGTGCTGCTTGCTTCCAACAGGCTTCACGCTAGGTGGATCGGCGTGCCGCTTCGCCAGGTTGTCCCCGCTTACGCGGTGTACCGTGTGCGGTTTTACTGAGTGGCGCTCAGTTTCCTCCTACTTTCTGCCGTACGGCACCCCGTGGGTGTTCCCGTTCTCAGGCGGCCCCGTGGGGCAGCCTCCGAGGCTTTGCCTCCGCGGGAGGCTCAGTGCAGGCTGCACATTCCCTCCTGGCTCGCTGCGTGCCCGTGCGTACCCTATGTCGCTATTAGTCTCTTCTCGCGGGTTGTTTAGCTCGTGGCTCCGGGAACTTCTAGGCTGTTCTGCCCGCCTTCGTCGCGGAGTACTCCGTCCTTTTATAGCGTACTCACCTCTCTGAGGGTGGATTGCTCGTTGCATGGTGGCTGTTTATCCCCCGTTTTTGGCGTTTGAATGTCGGCGGAACCCCTGCGACTGGTCCCCTCTTACGTTCTGCTGCTGCGCGGGCGTTGCTTGTCCGCCTTCGCTGGTGTTGACGTTCATCTCTCGGCGACCGGACCGTCTCCTTGCGGGGATGTCGCCCCGCTTGGCTCTCGGGCATCCCCTCTGGGATGCCGTAGGTCTCGGCGTTTCTCATTGCCGGTTCTTTCCAAGTCCGCTCTTTGGCAGGGCTCCCCCGCGCGGGGCGGCCGTAGCCTGAGTGGCTTCATCCCTTATCGGGCTGGCATGATGCCTTGCTTATGGGTGTGACCCCTCTCAACTTGTGTAGTCCCGTGGTTACCGCGTCTATTTTCCCACGGTTGCTCTGGCTTCTGCATGCATGGTCCCCCCACCTCTTTGGTTGGGTGTGCTTAGGGTGCTCCTGCCCTGCCGTTGGCTAACCTAGCCCGCCTTGGCCTGGGTGTGGGCCGCATCCTGCCGTGCTATATCTTGCAGCTTCATGCGGGGACCCAGACTTAGCCTTTGTGCACACTGCCCCCGTCCGCCTGGGTGCTTTTCGCTTCTCGGGCTTCCTTCGGACTTGGGTACCCTTGGGCCTTGTGCTACCCCCCCATGGTTCTATTCAGCGTCTGGTTCTCGGCGCTTCCGTCACTGCCTCTGTTGGCGCTGACTGTTGCTGGGCCGGCCGGTTGCCTAGCTCCTTCGCGGTGCTAATCCTGGCCCGTTCTGTGCTGCACATCTGGACTTGAGTCCTCTGGTCGCTGCTATTTAGGTGCTAGGCCATCTATCCTTGGCGTCCTGCTCTTAGCTATCTCTGTTCGAGCTACTGCGACGCTATCCTAGTCCGCTGTCCCCTTGGGACCTTGGACTTTGGGCGTGGGAAGGCAGCTACCGCTGCTCCCTCCTGGGCATGTCCGGGCCTAGCGCGCTTCCTGAGCCGGGCCTAGTGACATTTGCCGTCTGCGTTAGTCCTCTGATCCCCCTTGGGGCCGAGACCCTGTACCCATTGATGGGTGGTACTGGTCTTGGGTCCTTTTAGCCCCGACTTCCTGTGGAGTTCGTGGCCTTTAGCCTTGTCGGTCCTTTGACCTTCGCCTTGGCTTTCTCGCCTAGCCTTTGCGACTCGACTTATACCCTTCATCTCCATTCCGGGTAGCTGGCCGGGTTTCTTTCCATGGCACTTAGCTGGACCCTGTCGGGCCTACCCTGGCCTCTGGCCTAGGGCTGATGCGCTGCTGCTTGGTGTGTTACCTTTGACCCCCTTTCGTGTTTTGAGGCCTGTACCTGGTGCCGGTCTAACCGTGGCCCCTCCAGGGCTTCACGGGCCGGCCTAGGCCTGGTAGGGGCTTTATGTTCCTTCCCCTTGGGCCTTAACCCCCCGTGGGAAACCTGAACACTCGCGTCTTGGTCGTTTTTCCCTTGCCCTCCGTCCTCATCGTGCGGGCGCGAGACCTCGGTTTATATCCAGCTGGTGCCCTGGGCCTACCTGCTCTGGCCGTCGCGGTCTTTGGTCATTAGTCCTTGACCTGGTTCTCGGGTTCCCTCTTTGGGGCTTGGCTCCCACCTAGGTGAGCCTTGCCCCTTCTGTGCTCCGTTTGTCCTGGGCGCAGGTGGTTTGGCTCCGTTGCCTAACTTTACCTTTGCTCCCGGCCTTACTTCTCGCCCCTTGGGGCTGGTCCTTAAGGTCTTTCGACTTTGCCTAGACACTGCCCACTGTTGGGGTCGGTGTCTTGACCGTGAGTCCTTCTCCCGTTTGTTGGGATATCAGGGGCGCCTTTACTTTCTATCAGCATTCCTTAGGCTCCCAGCTGGCTATCCTGGTCCGCTGTCTCCTTTGGGGGACTTGGACTTGGACTTTGGTCAGCTCGACTGTGCCCCTCGCTGGGCCGTTGTACGGGCCTACGTTGGGCTCGTCCGGGCCTAGCTTTGGGGCTCATCCGGGCCTAACGCGGTTTCCTGCTTTGGGCCCCGGGGGTGCTCCCGATTCGTTGGGGTCTGTCTTGGGGATCCTTCCCCCCCCCATGGTCTTCAGGCTCCCGTTGTTCGATCCCTTCACGTGCGGGTTTTCTTGCCACGCCTTCGGTCGCCAACGTGGCGCCTGATCTGGAATCCCCGCGACGGGGTTTTCCCTTGTTTGGTGGTTCTCCGTACTCGCCTTCACTGGCTGCTTCTCAGTTGTTCTTGGCAGTTGCATGGTCTTGTCTTCCCCTTTTGCCTTGCGACTGGACTTCGTGCTTTTTCCCTTGGTACCCTCGGGGTCCTGGGGGCACATTCTGTCGCTCTGGCTCTTGTCTTTATGATCTGGGAGCCCCTTGACTAGGTGGTCTGCCCGCGTCCAACTTGGGATTTTTGTCCCTATCTTCTATTCGGATCAAAGTCTATGACCTTGGACTGATGTTGGGTTGGGAGCTTCCTCGCTCCATGTCGTGGGATTCCTGTGGGGCGTAAACCTGTGTTGTGAGCCAGTCGTCCATTGCTGACTGTCTCGAGTTTGGTTTACGAGTTGGTTACTCCTCTCTCGAGTCCTTTGGTGATCCTTATTCGTTATCTCGCCGTTTCGGGGTAGCACCTCTCTGGTGGCTCTCTTCACTTTCTTATCCTCAGGAGGATATCGTGTCGAAGCCCCTGTGCGCCTACGGACCTCTTCTTGGTGCATACTTCTGCCCGTATCCGGAGTCCGGCTACGCGGCTTCTTGTTTGCCCCCTCGATACCCATTTGTCGTCGCAGTAATCCAGAAGTTCCTGTAGCTAGGATCATTCTGTTCTTCTACGACTTTGTCACCTGCTCTCTGCGTGCAGTCCCACTGTTATGCGTCTGCTCGGGCGCAGTCGCCAGCAGTAAGCAGGCTCTCGCAGTCCCTCTTGGGGCTTGACTTGTTTTTTCTGTGGAGCTAACCTCTGGTTTTCCCCTGTGGCAAACTCTCGAGTGGTTTGCCCCACTTTGTATACCGTTCGGGCTGGGATTGACTTTTGGCCCGACCTGGGGAGTGTTAGTTATCATTAATCTAGCCTTGACTGCTCCTCGGTTGCCCGGTGCTGGAGCCGCGGCTCCGTATTGCGGAGGTCGCCTCGTTCTTTCCTCGGTCGTTCTGTCTACCTCCGATCAAGGCCTGAATCGTCCTCTCCTCCTGCTGTGACGCTTGAGGTGGGACTTTGCTCTTATTTTGAGGATTTGTTAGCTGTCTCCGATCGCCGTTGTCTGTTTTTTCGGTCGACTAGCTCAGCCCCCCACAGTCAGGTTGTTGGTTCGTCCTTCGGTGCTTTTGGCTCGTTCCTTTGACTCCTGTACGGCGTCCGTTTCCTGACCCGAAAGCAGTTCCCTCTTGGATCTGAGTTAATCGGCCGATCTCTATGGCTAAGCCATATCCCTTGGCTCGTGACTCGCTCTAGTCCTCGCCTTTAGTACTCTTTCGGGTCCCTTCCCGGCTGATTTAGCTTGGAGATTTCCTTCTCCTCATAGCTTCTTCTCCTGGGTCAGGGTCGGCCTTATCTCTCAGCCCCTCATCGGGGCTGGGGCCTTTAGCCTTCCTTCAGTCATCTCACCTTTATCTCCACCGGCCCTCTCCCCGTTGGGTTCATTTGTGGTGTTCTAGCGGACCCGCGCTCTTTAGGGGGCGCGCTCCTCTGTTTTTTTGGGATTAGGCTTCTTTGCCCTGCGTCTTACGCGGGTCCGCCTTGCTCTTCTCTGGCTCCCTCCTCGGATTTCCTCAGTTGTTTGCAAGGCTGTTAAGCCTTGTTCGCCGCCGTTGCTGCGGCGTGCTTACGGCCTTTGTCCAAGGCCTACGTCGCACTCCAGTCTCCTTCAGAGATCTTCCTCGCGCCTATTCCTTAGGCTTGGTGTTCTTGCGGGATTCTAGGCTCTGGCTCTCCTCCAAAAAATTTGGCCAGGTCTTTTAAACACATTATAAAGTCTAGGTCCTATTACTCACTTGTGGTGTACTACACTGTCTAGGTGAGTTATTGCTCCTGACCTTTTAGGAATCTAGATTTCGTGTGTTTTGTGCCTCTGGGTTTTTAGTTTTCAACCTTTGGCTGCATCCTAACAACCCGCTCTTCGAACATTATGTTCCTCATCCGATGCTAGGTGCTAGTGGTGTTGATTGAAAATATTATTCAACGGACGTTAATGCATATGTTTTCAGTCAACATTGGTGTATGAAAGGAAAATCAGACTCAGGTAATGATTTAGTCAAAAAACACATTATGTTTTATAAAATCATATAAAACTGAGGGCTGATTTCTTTCCAATGTTGAATGTCCCGCTTTCACAGGGCCCCGCCCCCACACATGTTAATGTTTCTGCGGCCGTCTGGGCTCAGGGCCAAAACGGGATAAAAGAGAAGAGCAAAAGGTCTCTGGGTGTGACCTGGGGTCACGGTTGGACCATGTCTTATGCGGGTGTTATGGTATTTGGGGGCATTAACTTCTCAAAAGGGAAATTGCAGTCAAATTGGAAAAGGAAATCAGGCCTCAGTTATAGATGTATAAAACATCATGTGTTTTTGACTAATTTCAAAAATTTCAGAAAATGTTGCCAGTGCCCTTAAGTGTCCGCCAGTGAGCTGTTGAATCAAGATGACTGGTCAGTACTCGTAGCCTTTATAATCAATCTCTATGCTAGTGCAAATGCCTTTTATAATTAACCACCTATAGTCACAGACAGAATAAGGCAACCAATGCCGCGTCTGACGTAACTTTGACGGTTGCAGTTGCAGAACATAATGTCGGCCTTCTGAGGAATAATCTGCGAACATTTAAAAGCTTATTGAAACAGAAGTTTACTTACGGGAATTATTGTGTCCATGCGTCGGAAACCCGAATTCAAATAGGGCCATTGTTTGACATTTAAATCATATTTGTTGGAACATGCCCCGCCATATTACACATTCAACACACGGATCACAGTGCGCGCCGACGCTGATTGACAAAACTTGACATAAGCGCATTTGGTCAGATAATTCTGTCCGGACTATAGGTATATATTGCTCAAAGTTTTGCAGCCAAAGCATTTGGTGACATCAGCACCTGGATAGAAGTAGGCAATAAAACAGAGGGCCACTGCCTCCCAGGGTAATGAATGACAAGTCTAGCAGGTCACACTCGGTCTTCACCATTGTGCTCACTAAAACTAAGGTACATTTTGTCATATTAACTAAACGAGCCATGTGTTATCAGACAGAGGGGGCCAATGCTTCAACAGGGACTGGGACATGAGCACTGTAAATTTAGCAGGTTACATTCTGTGTGTTAATATTGTGAAAACCACGGTCTCGAACCCAATCCTCTTGCAATATATGTAGGCATGGATTTACCACTAGACCACAGGGCCTATGTTTTAAGGTAGAAAAGATCCTAATCAAAATGTTTTTTCCTTACAAGAAATCAAATTTCTGTTTTGTCCAGTTTTTAGTCATTTTCAACCATGAAGACATACAAAAATGCTTAATACCAACTTTAATAAGTTTGTTTCCTTAGCAACGTGTTTGGAACTTAGTTACGGATATTTTGCACAAACTTTACGAAATAAAAAACTGGCACACTTTGTTTATCAGGGACCGGGATCGGGCACATCCAACTCTTTTTGTTTGGTTTTTAAACCAATAGGGGTTAAGGAAAGTAATGTAATGCCTGCAAGAACACTGGTGATGTTTATTGACCAATAAGTAACGAAAACTATGTTTGCCTATTTCTCAGTTTCTATTTTTGGACC